>JABUQX010007719.1:27500-37500 GCA_015478945.1 Trachelipus rathkii | reverse complement strand
ATGCATCCATCACAGGCATAAATGTTTTGATTCTGAACTTGTCTCTTGGCGGAAGATTCTTTAAAGCATCATCTTCGCATATAAGCCTCCTTTTAGATCTGCTTTTCTTATAATCAACATCAGGCAATTTGTACTTTGCTTGTTTTCCAAAATAATCAAATAGATTTCTGGAACCTTTAACAAAATCCGAAAGTGAAGCATATAATTTACTACATACACCTAGGCTAATTTTTGGGTCATGCAGTGACTGACTAACCTTGTGAAATTCATCCAGCAAATAACCCCACAAATATAACATTATCATAAATTCTAGTTCCTCCATTTTATTCAAAATGTATTTGGCTTGAGTTCTTGTTTCACCCTTCTCTGTGGCCTCAATATACGACTGAAGCAATATAGAAAATATTTCGTCGTAACTGTCAAGTATTGAAGTTGTGGCATTTGAACGAGCTTCCCATCTAGTCTTTGACAAAGACTTTGGAACTTTTGAATGATCTTTGAAAAATGACAACAGCACTGCCTATCTATGTGTAGAAGCTGAAAAGAAATCATATATTTCTTGAACAATTCCAAAAAAGTTTACCCCATCTAAGCAGCAGTTAACTGCTGCTCTACCAACGAGATTCAACGAATGACCTGCACATGGGATATTATATATAGCATACTTATCAATTTTTAATAACATTTCTTGCATACCCTTATATTTGCCAGACATATTGGCAGCATTATCGTATGACTGGCCTCGACACTTACTAAAATTTATTTCACATTCATTTGTAAGGTAATCATGTACCATCTTAGCCATACTTTCCCCAGTATGGCTACTCATCTCTAGGAAGGTTAGAAAACGTTCAATTGGGAGCCCATTATCCTGTGCGACATACCTTACAGTAACAGTGAGCTGATCTACATGGGACAGGTCTGGAGTGGAATCTACAGATAAACTGAAGTATCCTGCTGTTTTTAAATCATTCAAAATTGATTTTCTTACTTTAATTACTTGCCATCTAAATTTTTGGGCCCCCCTATACCTCGGGGGCCCTAAGCTATAGCTTTTTTAGCTTATAGGTAAGTCCGGCCCTGGTAAAAAGTCGAGGAAAAAAACAAGAAACAAAAAACAAAACAAAAGGATGCCGTAAAAAATAAAATTATTAATTTTAATTATCAGTTATTTTCAAAAAAATATACAATGCATACATATTTATATATATATTATATATATTATATAATATATATAGGTATATATATTATAATATATATATATATATTATAAATAATATATATATATATATAATATATTTATATATTAATATATAATCTTTATATATATATATATATATATATATATATATATATATATATATATATATATATATATATATATATATATATATATATATAATATATATATATATTATATATATTATATATATTACTACATATATATATATATATATATTATATATATATATATATATATATATATCATATTATATAATATAGTATATATATATAATACTAATATATCATATATATCACACACACACACTATGCCCTTTCTAGAATTAATTTTGACGAGTAGTATATATATATAATAATATATATATATATATATATATATATATATATATATATATATATATATATATATATATATATATATATATATATATGCCCCCCTCCTAGAAAAGGGCCATGCCCGTGAGGTGGTCACGTGTAAAAATTTATATTGTATATATATATATATAATAATATATATATATATATATATATATATATATATTACTATAATATATATAATATATATATATAATTTATAACTTAATATAATATATATATCTTATAATATATAATATTATATATATTATTATATATATATATATTATACATCCCGTGGCTTCTAAATTCCAAAACTCGGCTTTCCGTTGAATACCCACCTCTCTACACTCTAGCCCTAATTCCTTTTGCTCTTGTCTGAGACTTCAGATGGCTAAGAATTCATCTCTAACTCGTTTAAACGTTGCCAACTAGTAATCATTTCATGAATTTCGCGTCTAAAAGGTGGAGTTTTGTGTCCTGATGTTACACATTAACACTCCTGTAAGGCACGTCTCGGATCTCGAATCACTAAATTCGATGTTCTGTGCCTTAAAATCTTTCTCTTCCTTCCACTACAATAATCTTGTGTTCTGCTACTGTTCTCTCCTAACAGAACAGATTTTCAGCTTTTTTTAGAATATCTTACTACTTCTCACGAGGACTGTTATATCTTCTCATTCAAATACTGAGGTCCTTATCTAGGGGTTTCAATGTATACAACACTGAATGGTTGGATACTCTCATACTGATTTAGGTGGGGAGTAGGCGAATCATTCAGCATTCTTAACGATCTGGAGCAACTAATTAAAGAACCAACACCCATTCCGGATCGTCCTAACCAATTCTTGAACACACTTGAACAATGTTTCACCACTAGTCCCTTTCTCTATATAAATACACCACCTTCGCTCTTATTGGTAAATCTGACCACAACCTTATAATCTCTTAATTTTAATACATTCTCTCCAACAGCTCCAATCCTGCCCCTGTGCGTTTTCTTTCTTGGCACTGTGATTCGGCCGATGGGGGCCTTTGCGCTGCTCTACGCTATACTATAATTGGATGACTGCTTGGTCTCTGGTGACGCTTCGACTTCTGCCGATAAGGGTGGGAGCGTGTAAATCGCTTGATGGGATGAGCAGGTTTATTCCTTCTTGACTAATCTTTCTCTCCTCATAATCCAGGGTTCGATCGTAATTGTTTCTCTGGCCATTCAGGCTAAAGACAATGCGTATCGGGGGTGGAAAATTCTCTTCCTCCTATCACTCTCGCTAATTTTCATTCAAGCTAGAAATCGTGCAGGGATACTCTTCGACGAGCAGAGCGGACTTTCATCAAAACGAAAGTGCGCAACCTCCTTGGGTCTCCTACTGATAAATCTTCTGGCCTCTTGCAAAAATCATCTCTAACAACTTTGTAAATCTGCCTTTCCTCTCTTATTCGATCTGATGGTTCTGTTGCTAACTCTCCATCTGAAAAAGGCCAATCTCTTCGCCTCCTATTTTCCTCCTCAACTCAACCCTGGACGATTATGGCATTCCTCTTTCTCTCCCCCTTCTCCTCTCAGGTGCCCTATGGCCTTTGCTGAGATTACATTTATTCGGGTGCATGGGCTCCTGAAATCTATGAACGTTTAGGAAGGCGGGTGGCCCGGATGGCATTCCCTCCCGAGTTTTTGAAGGGAGTGTGCTCCGGCTGGCGCCTCCTTCTCGTTCCGACTTATATTCTCTATGCCTCAATATATCACTTTCCCTCAGTGTTGGAAGCGCGCATATGTCCACCTATTCCGAAAAAAGGAAAGCCGCTCTGATTCCTTCTACTATCGCCCTATAGCTCTAACTGTTATTCTATCTACGATCTTATGAAAACCCTTCTCAACTCTGCATTTCTTAGACCATTCTGGAATCCTCATTCCTTCTTTCCGATCGCCAGTACGGCTTTCGGCGCTCGAGGTCTACTGGTGATATACTTTCCTTTCTAACAGATTTATGGTTGTTTCCACCCTCAGGAATTACGAGGGAGACTTGCGTGGTGGCGCTGACATATCCAAAAGCATTTGACCGGGTATGGCACGCGTCATTCTGCTCTCAAGCTCCCCTCCTTTGGATTTCCCCTTCTTCTTCTTTGCTTACTTATGCTATGCTTTTCTTCAAACTCCGCTCAATACGGCTGTTGTGATGGGGGCGCCTTCTTCTTCCTTTCTGTCAATAGTGGTGTTCCCTCAGGGTTTCTGTCTTATCTCCTACTTTATTCCTGCTTTTCATTAAATGATCTTCTCGTCACCTGCACATCTAACTCTAATCCACTCATATGCCGAATGAACTCGACCCTTCATTCTTCAACTCATTTCAATCTGGGCTCCTTCTTTTACTTCTAGAATTGCCCCTCTTCGTCTTAATCTTTCCGACTCTATTCTCGCTTATCTGGATAGAATTTTCGGGTGGGGTCGTCGCAACCTTGTGAAATTTCTAATTCTTTAAAACCCACTTCAGAAAAAGCATTATCAGAGACATCTTCTACACTTTTTCCTATCTCTTTCGACGGTTCTCTCGTCTCATCCTGTTGACAATATAAACATTCCTGGGCCCTAACATAATCAAAAAAATGTGTCTTGGAAACCTCACAATCACAAAGATGGTTGCTATGGGCGGCCTCAAAAAGAACTGGGATTCCTGTTTAGACTTGCGTGACTTTTTTTTTCCTCTCACAGTTACTTCAGTTATAACAGGGTCTCATCCGCCTTGTATGGAGTACTGCTCTCATATCTGGGGGGCCTCAGGTTTCACACCGGCTTTTGGATAGGGTCGAGTCAATAGCCAAAAAGACCTTATTAAACTGTCCTGTACTTTCTAAATTTCACTTGACTCTCTATCTTTTCGGCGCGATGTTGGTGCTTTACTTCTTTTCTATAGGTACCGTAGCGGCAGGTGCTCGAGGGAGTTTCCACTCGCGTGCCGCGGCCCCCTTTTAAAGCGGCCCTCCGCAGCATCAAGGGTGCTGGTTGGCACAATTGAGTTTTGTGTTGGGATGTTAGACTCCAGACTAGTTTCGCTGCGGTGCCTTCCTTCTTTTTCCCTGCCAACATCTGTCGTGGAGATCTCTCCATCGTCTGTGTTTCCCTACTCAATTTTAATCTCCCTCACTTTAATGCCCGCGTCTGTGCTCATCTGCGTAATTGCGTTAGTTGAAATTTTGTTGAGTGTAAACACCCCCTCCTTGAATAGGGCTTTGCCCTGAGCGGTGGTGATAACTTAATACCTATATATATATATAATATTATATATATAATATATTATATATATATATATATATTATATTATATATATATTATATATATATATATATACTATATATAATATAATATATTATATATAATATAGTAGTACATATTGATCTTTGGTCAAGTCAAATATTTCTATTTGATGTTGTCATCACATTTGTTGCAATTTGCGAATGTGGGCCTCCATTTGAGTGCCCTGCCGTTCTTTGTAAAGTCCACACAACAAAAGTTACATTTTATGGCGAAGGGTCTTTCCTAACTTTTATTTTCAAAAAAATATATACGACTTTTTCACTTGGCATTTCTAAATTTTGATCGAATTATGAAAAAAATATTACTGAACGCTGAAACAGAGTAAGAAAACATTAATGAACACACAAAAAACAAAAGTATATATATATATATATATATCATAATATATATACTATAATTATATATATATATATATATATATATATATATATATATATATATATATATATAATATATATATTATATATATATATTATTATATATATATATATTATATATATATATATATATTATATATATACAGTACTGGCAAAATTATTATTGCGATTTTAATAAAAATTGCTTTTTTTGAATCAAAAGGGTATGAAATTTAAATTATATTTCCAATCTTTTTGAAATTTCGTTTTCATACATTACGGACAATATAACTATTTTAGTACTTGTTTTGGGCACCTTTGCACTGCAAGTGCTTTAACGTCGACCTGGACATGCCAGTAATTAAAGTTCTGCACAAATTCCGGATTTTTTCGGAATGAAACCAAACCTGAATATCACGTTCTATGAGTTTTACTTTGGTCGTAATTGGAACATCGTGTATTTCATCTTTCAACACGGACCACAAACTCTCAATAGGGTTCATGTCAGGTGAATTTCCAGGCCATGGAAGTACCTCTACGCCATTCTGTGCGAACCATCTCTTTACTGACTTTGCTGAATGACAGGGGCGGAGTCCTGTTGAAAAATCCAAGGTCTATCGCCAAACCAATCCTTTGTTTGAGGTAGTAAACGAGTTTTGTAGTACATTTGTTATCTTATGCCTGGTCCATGGTGCCCTCAACAATCAGTCAATCGACTTGGCCATGAACAGATATGGCAACCCACACTCAGAATGATTTTTCTGTGAAATTTTACCGTTTTTTTCAGGCATTCGGGTTTGAAATTCCTCACCTGCATCGCACTTCTCACGCTCTGCCCTGCACACGATCATCAAGCACAGCAATGGTGGATTCATCAGAGAAAACAATCTGGAGCAATATAAAACTCACTATATGAACAGTTTGGAAAAGCATAGATGATGAGCAAGTAAGTCAAAACCCAAGTACAGAAGAAATTCATGACTTGTAAACGCCATAGATGGTTGATAATCAGTAATAATGTATATTTTCAAGTGTCATTGCGATTTTACTAATACAAATGCTCTTTTATGAGGGATAAAAGAAATAATAGCTATCTGATCAACTTTTACCTGCTCCCCATTGCTCAGAAGTCCAATGAATTTGAGTCTGAGCCCAGGCATTACGTGCCCGTTTCATTCATTTCTAAAGGGGTTAGTCTAGGCTTCTTTCTATGACGATAGGCTTTTTAATCCAGCATCTCTAATAGCCTCCTATTGGCGGTTTTTATAGAAATAATAATCCCCTCTTGCTGATGAACATTGGAAAGCTCCACATGCAAGATAGTCTTCTATTTTTCAGAGCCATTTGTATTATTTTTCTATCTAATCTGGGTGTTGTTTTTCTTTTCTTTCCACATTTGCCAACCCTATTTGAGTTCAAACTGTGACCGCATTTCAATAATATTACTTAATATTACTAACTGTTTGAGTTGAAACCCCAAGTTTTGCTGCTATTTCTTTCTGTTTTAAGTTGCTCACTTGCAATAACACATTAATCTGTCCGACTTTCCGTGGACTCAGATAATTTCTTTTATCTATTCTTCCTCACTTTCGTAATCTACCAAATTATCTGAAAATAATGGTATTATTATTAAAATAATACAATAAAACCCTAGTATACACACTAATTATAACAAATAATAAAAGGTGTAAAACATCGCTAACACACACAACTCCCGTGAAAGCAGGACAGCAACTGAACGTGAAAATATAATAAACACTGAATAATTCACCAAATCTGTCATTAGTGCCAGATACTGCCACACAACAAGTTTTGAAGTTTGGGTAAAATAAATAGTAAAATATTTATATTATTTGTGTATTAGAGTAAGTTCTAATCTGTCGATTGTAATGAAATTTCCATAACCTTAAAGCCTTAAAATAGCAATTTTTAGGAAATCCAAAGTATTTTGCCAGTACTTTCGTATATATATAATATATATATACATATATATATATATATATATATAGTATATAATTATATATATATAGTATATATGTGTGTGTGGTGTGTCGTGGCTCATCGTTTTTTTAACTTTTCATATGGTACCCTCTTCTCTTTCGGGAATCTATGGAGGAAAACAAGTAGACTCTTATTTCAGTAGCGCAGCAGCAGGACCTAGTAAAAAACTGAAAGAGGAAACGCCGCAAACGTATCAATTTTTACAAATTCACATCTGATTTAAAGACTGTTGAAAATAAATGTGCAGGATCATCCAGCTCACCTTCCGCAAAATCGTCTGACAAACAACGCTACTTACAATAAACAAATGGGAACAAGGGAATATAGTGGCTGGCAAACAGGAAGAAAAGGAGCGCATTTTTGTAAAACTGTGCCAAAATTGTCATGAAAAATTAGTTGCACCATGTCTACAAAAGACCAGTGGATATTGATAACCGTTCATCACAACTTTCAAAAAAGCTTTAAGGAAAATGGGAAATTACAAGAACAAGAAACACTCCTTCAGCTCACACCATATAGCTGTAGAAATGGGAAACCTCAGGATGGACAGGGTATGAAAAGAAACTGATTCACGCTCAAATTGTTTAACAGAGTGAAGTGAAAGAGACTTAAATAAGAAAGGTTTAAAAATACTTTTGGCGAGGGTTGTTTTTGGTAAAAGTAAGAACAGCTTTCACTAACTAAATATCAGAGTTTTGATTGAACAGTATTTTGACAATTGATGAATAATTTTAAAACATGGTGTAAAGATCAGAGTGATAGGTCGAAATACAGCAGCAAGGAACACTGCCGGTGAACTTCTGTTATGTATGGGCGTAGTTTTGAAAGATGAGTTGAAAAAATCATTGAAAAACAAGAATTCCCGTTTTAACAGATGAGCGCACTTCTTTAAGAAATGAAATGGAGCTGAGTATAAGGTTTAAAGTAGCGGAGGGTAAAAATCCTGTAGAAAAGTTCTTGTCAATTGCTAAAATACCCATTGAAAAAAGCAGAAACTATTGCAAAATGCTATTGATAAGGAGCTGATTGATCTTGAATATATACAGAACATTATTGCTTTTGGATTTGATGGTGCTTCTATATGGCTGGAAATGTTGGAGGTGTAAGAAAAAGACTTTCAGAAAAGACAGAACAAAAGAAGTTCTCTATATACACTGTAGAGCACACATATATTGTTCCCTGGCAGCAGCCTCCTGGAGTAAAAATCAAAAGGTCAAAAGTTTTTTTTATATTGAAAAGACATTTGACAAACTGTTTAGCAAGTCGCCAAAAAAAGAAAATATTTGCATGATATTCAATCATTAATCAATTATCCAATCCTCAAGATTCCAGAATGCATTGAAGTGAGATGGTTATCTTATTATAAGATAGTGAATGCTGTCTTCAGGAGCTTAAAGTTTTGAGCATATCCACAAAGAAGGGACAGACCTTGCATTACTTGCAGGGGGCATCTTGCTGGAAATCAGAAATGAGAGTTTCCTTGTCACCTGTTATGTTATGAATGAACTCCTTAGTGCATCTTATCTTAGCAATGCTTTGCAAAAGAAGGACTTTAGTATACCAAAGCATCCCCTAATTACTTGGACACAAAATTGCAGCCGCTTGCAAATATTGCAATCAGTGTGGGAACGTATAGTGGTACTTCAAAAAAGCGTTCGGTGTGATAATAATGGAGAAGTTTGCATCTAGAGTGCGTCTACTGGGAAATTGACTGATGAAGACTAAGAGAGAGCTTTTGATGGATATGTATGATAAACTGGTGCGATAGGTGGTAGAGCAGCGCAAAGGGAATGAATAAGATAAGAAAGGTTCAACGACAAATCAATTGATATAATGATAATTTGCTAGTTCCACTTTGAGACGTTTCAATATTAACAAATTTAACCGGATATTGAGATAGAAAATTTTGTGAACATGATTTCCGATGCTTAATGCCGGAAAAGGTGTATCTAGCTGAACCTGAAATCCATCCAATTTAAATTATATTCAACTTCATGCTCGAAAGCGAAATATTTAAAGCAGATGAAAGTCCCTTGTCGAAAATATTGGAAAGGGACGTGGGATATTGCGAGTTACAAAGCTCTGTGAAAATCCTTCTTGTTATTCCTGTAACGACAGCCTCGGTAGAAAGATCGTTCAGTACTATGAACCGAATATTAAGTAAGACAAGAAATAGAATGCTGACAGAAACCTTAATGCATTGTATGAGGATAAGCATCGAGGGGTCTGAGATTCCATGAGGATTTTCTAAAAAAAGAAACAGTTAGACTTGTATGCGACGAAGAAAAATCGTCGTATACTATTCCTTTAAATTTACTTTTTTAATACTTAATACCCTAACTTACTAAGTACTAACGTCGGGGCTACGGCTACGGGAGTGTGTTATATATATACTATAATATATTTATATACTATATATTAAATATAGATATATTATATATATAGTAATATATATATATATACTATAATATGAGTAATATATTTATATAATATCATATATATAGTTAGTTAGTATATTATACTAGGTATATATATATAGGAGTAATCGATTTTTTAAAAAAGATCTATTTCCTTATTTGAAAAGTCATAGTTACTCATATATAGTTTATAATATATTCTCGTCATAATAAGTTTTCTTGAGCCTTATGTTATTTTTAGTTGTATAGTCAGTAGACTATCCCTAATAAAGATTGTACCATGAATAGATGTTGTTATATGTGAGTTATGTTTA
>JABUQX010007719.1:0-20000 GCA_015478945.1 Trachelipus rathkii | reverse complement strand
GTGAGCTATATGATGACGCAATCTCGTCGGAGATGAGATTACGTTTCTCTGCATGCCCCCGTAAGGGGGGGGGGACGTTGCCCCCGCAAAAAATTAAAATGATCGTAGAAGATTGAAACTCAGAGAAAGGTTGAAGGAGACGGAGTCGGAGACGAGACGGAGTTGGAGTCAGATTCGGAGACGGAGTCCGAGTTGGGATTCGGTTTCGGAGTCCATGGACCCCCCGGAGGGGGGTGCCCTCCTTTGAAAAAGAGAAGAAGAAATGCATGGAATGCAAACAGAGGAAGAAGAAGAAGAAAGGAGGAGGAATGAGGAAAGGAGGAAGGAAGAAGAATGAGGAAGGATTCAGAATCGGTAGTGGCACCGGTGTTGGAACCGATACGGTGTCGAGTTAGTAAACATTCATTTAATAATAAAGTCATTACTGTTTACATAACTGGCTTCTTGTTCTACGGCATGTACATATCAGTGCATTTGCATCTTTGCCAGAGGAGAAACCGTTTTTCTATAACTTGTTGAAGAACTAACATTTCTATTTTCAAATCTCTTTTCTTTTTTATATTAACGTTAACTATATATTTTTTTCTTAACAGTTGAAACATGCATATACTGTTTACTATTTTTTATAAGTTTTTTATTTTTACATTTTACTTTGTGTTTAATTTTATTATTTTTGAATTTTTTATTTTTTATTTTTATTTTTAATTTATTTTTCTACCTTTTATTCTTTTATAGGCAGTTTTATTTGCCGGTTTATAGGCCTTTGGTGTTTAATTAGTTTTTTTTTTTAATTTTTTTTAATTTTTTATTTCATTCTAACTTTATTTTTTTATAAGTTTATTTTAGGTTTGATACTTTGTGTTTAATTTTATATAAGTTTTTATTTTACATTCATATACTTTGTGTTTATTTGCTTTAGTTTTCATTTTTTACTTTTTTATTTTATTTAATTATTTTCAACTTTATTTTTGTATAAGTATTATTTTACATTTATACTTTGTGTTTAATTTTTTTTTTTAATTTTTAATTTTTTTCTATTTTTTATTTTTATTTTAAAACTTTTTTTTTTTGTTTTTGTTAATTTTTATAGCTTTCATGTCTTATAACGTAAAAATTTACGTTTTTTACATAGCCCTTAAATCAGTAAATCAGGGAGTAAATCAAACGACCCCACCACACCTCTCTCAGCCATTCGTGTACCTATATATGATGCTTAATGATCTTTGACTTCAAGTCACATTTCGAGTAATATTTTGGATAACATAACATAAAATCAAGTTCTTTTATACACTGATCAACGAATATATTGCTGACCTAACAAAGTTTTCACATTAAATAAAGCTAACATAGCTTCACCTGAACTAAGAAAAATAATGTACAAAGACAACCTAACACATCTTACGCCCCAATAAACTGTTAACATTAACAAAATCCCACACTTAACACCAGTAAAAGTAACTAAACATTGCACGCAAAACGTAGCCTATCTTACTTTTTGACGCATACATCTACCATATTAACGTTAATCGTACACTGACACAATAGCATTTAGCAAATTTATCACAACGAATAGGATAATTATCAACTGTCAGACGATAACTCTAAGTAATAAGGTTTCCCTCAACTAAAGCTAACATGATTAACATGAACTGAAGAAAATAATGTGCAACGACAAACCTGACACACCTCAAGCACCGAATAAACTGCTATCATTAACAAAGTTCCATACTTGGCAACAGTAAGTAACTACAATTCATGCAAAACGTAACCTATTCAACTTTTTCAAGCATGTCTTAACCCACAACATATCAATGTTAGTTTTACATTAACACAGTAATATTAAGCAAAGATTTAACGTATCCTGACCTAACTTGTGTAATGAACTAAGAATAAATGACACAAGCACAACACACACACACACACACACACACACACACACACACACACACACACAACTTACGCAATAGTATACCCTTGAAATATTTTTAGGTTATTCTCTTTTTTAAGGTTACGCTTCTGCTTTCAGGAAATATCAAGCTCGAAACATGAAAATGATTTTTTATTAGGGTTAATAAAAATAACTTTATTATTTACATTTTATTATTAGATAATTTGTAATGAAAAACATTAACATTATACATTAGACGGATAGATAAATATTTATATATATAAATGGAAATTAATGTACCCCTTATAACCATATGATGCAGGTGCGACATGCAACTTTACTAGATTCGCTTTGTCCGGTTGGTGTGCTGTAATCATTTTAGTACCTATCAACAAACTAACACCTCCATATTTCCCAGGCTGAAAAGTTATATTAGACACACTACTATAACATAACCCTCCTCTGCTACTCCCGTGTAAATTAGCATTAAGGATTATGTGACTCGTCCTATTCGTGCAGCTTTTTATGAGGTAGGTCATCGTCTCGTACATCATCTTTATCAACATTATCAGATTGTATTTCATTCATTGCCTCACTGTAACATCATGGGTTTTGATATCATTGTTAATATTGAATGAGCTCACTATCTGATCCTATACTAATTTTCAGAGCAAGCGACGATCATGACGTTAACTTTAAACAATTTTTTTCCAGAATTAATAGTATCCTTTGTAATCTTTATTGATGTGTAGGACGGGCTTTGGCTTTACAATATATTGTTTATATTCATGCTGCAGTTCTTATTCTAACAGGCATAAGACTTAGGTCCAGTACACACGAAGGAATCGTATGCCTCAGAACCATAATCTGCTATTTCATCAGTCTGATAGTTCACCTAAAAAGTTTCCTGTTTCAATAACTTCATCGTTTTCTCCAGCGACAAAAAATACAAGAATCTGTATCGCAGTACAATGCCCTTTTGTTTGACCTTGTTAGGAGCTGTATAATTTTAACGTGCATATTCAGTCGTAAACGATGCGATAGGAATATCTTGTCAACAGTTTGACGTGCGTTCGGCTAGTGCCATTTTTGACAACTGTTACAACATATTTAAGCCTACATGTGGAATAACGTTCTAGTGATTCATTGTCCACAGTTGATGTGATTAGTTCCCCATAGTCTTGTTTATCACTATACATACTCAGTCGCGTCTTGTAGAGTATTGTTTGTGGCAATATTGTGTTCCACCAAAGAAGATTGAGACATAATTTTGCAATGATCAGGCGATTCCCAGTGGATTTTTCTTGATATTGTTAATATCAAGTTCGACATGTGCCTTCTTTGTCGCTTGAAAAAGACGGACAAAACCCTTAAGTTTTTCGCTCGAAATCAGGATGCGGTTTTCTTCGTGAATATTATCTTGGTGGGTCCTGAATGCCTCTGTTTTTATTTTCAAGAAGTGGTTCACATATCCTTCAAATAAAAACTCTCCTTTAACTCTTAAACGCCAACTTAAATATTTTAATTTTTGTTCGTACACCCATCTCTAATGTAACTGAATTTCAGGTGTTGTGTATACACCTTCAATAGCAGTTCATTGTCTTAGTCATGAGTTGGTAGCATTTCGCACAAGTTTGTCTTACAACCATATTTTACGTACAGAGTGGAAATAAATTAATTTATTTTTGGTTCGTTTAGCGAGGACGGGGATGTATAAGTAGTCTTGAGGAGGAAGAATCTTAATGTAAGCTGTACCGAAAAATTTATCATTGATACCATTCTAATGAATTTCATGTCTGGTACTTTATCGACCTGTCATTAAGTTTGGTTCAAGGAGGAACACAAGGGTACATGTTCATATCTTTTCGTTCTGAACATCTAAGGGTATTTATATTGCGATGTTATGTCAATAACATGTTATCTTCTTGGCCCTTTAGTTGTGAAGGGTATTAAGTTAGCGAATGGCTCAGTGCGGCCTCCAAACAATGAATTGTCTTTTATGAGTCTGTTGTTAACAACATCAATTGCTAAGCGTTGAAATTAGTCACTAATGCTATGTTTTTATCGGAATGTTTTAGGATCTGTGAATGATTCGGTCTTTTAGTACCTTCCATTCACATTCCCACACACAGGTACTACATTAAACCGGTTCTTATATTATTCTTCTTGTTTCCATGGTGAGATTGTAGCGGTAAACAGCCAGATGAGCGTTATGCGCCGGGGCCCTAGGGACCATAACCCCTTTTTTCCTATTTTACAATTCGTTTGTGTCCATTCGGGCCATGGCACAACGCATGGTAACGAACGGCATGTTTTCACTCCTTTTACATAACAAACCCATCCAGGGTAAAGCCACTTGTTTCTTTAATATTTAAAGCCCTATGTTCATCCCGTTTACGTAGCATGTGGCTTTTAAAAGTTGTCTTTAGTATTGTTCAATTTTTCTGGGTGAGTAGCAAAGAGCAAGCGAATTGCTGTTCGATTAGTGTGAAAGGTTTAGGTCTCGCTCGACCTAGAATAGTAGAGGTTTTTTCCTCGGGCATAAACACATTTTTATTAAAGTGTAAAGCATAAAGATTCAATTGTTGTGTTGTTATCTAGACAATCTATGTCAAATTCTTAAAATGAAGCTAGCTTCTGAAGACTTTTTCTCAAAACATTTTCCTTAGTATATTAACATCTTGGGTACAATACATTTACATTCTTCAAAAAATATGTATTCTTTGCTATCAAATTATTATAGTACTCTTCAAATTCTAGCTTTTCATCTGTGGACATTTTATCTACTTCGAAGAAATTTCTTATCAGGAATAGGTCCTTTATAATTCAACGTATCTTCATTTAAAAAGGTATAGGGAAAGAAACCCTTGAAATTGTCTTTTTCACTGACACCCATGCATTTAGGCAAGCTTTTCAATGCACATGGTGTGGAAGCATGTATCCCTGAATGTGTATATTTCTCATTCGATCCTTGAAATGATTTTATGCCTCTTTTTAATAGGTATTTCTGCTGGATAGAATCTGAACTAGGGTGGGTCAGAATGATGCATATACTAACTGATGATCAAATTTCCGCCATTATGTGCCAGCACAAGCTACTTTGACTTAGGATTTGTCCTCTCCTGAAAACTCCAAATCAGGAAGTCTTATAAATTGATTTACAGGGTGTTTTTTCGGTCTCTAATTGGTAAATGTTCTTGTGTCTGGAACCACAATGTGAGCATACGCTGTTTCACCTTCCTTATAAGTGTACACATTTCGCATTATCATCTGGCATACCAGTAAAATAAGGAACGCAATTCTAATTATCTTCTTCCTTTATCATCATAACATTTATCTTCCTGGTATGTCTCGATATCATAGTACATGTATGAATCACCGGGATCGGTATCTTTCTTATCATCCTTCTTTTTATTTTTCTTTTCAATGTAGCATATATGGATGGATGCGTATTGCTTTAGGCACGATATTTTTTCTTTAACATATAGTACGAGGAGGGCTTTTGTACAGTGCGTTGTTGGAATGTAACCGTAGCGTGATTCAGCCGTTTAGTTTGCACAAGGCAGAGTGTACAAATCTTAATTTTCTTGTACATGTAATTATTATCTGATGTTTTTTAAAACAGAATGCATTATAAAATTCCACGATTACATTCACAACATTCATGTGGAATATAACCATCCGTGATCAAAGTGAACCTTGGATACTTATTCGCATAGACACTGTCTACATCGTAATGTTCACAGTCTAATTTATGCAACGGATATTAAATTACTGTTAGAATAGTGTAACAATATGTGGCAGAGATACGGGTTCATTATATGCATTCCTTTTTATTGGTATTCTCAAACCATAACTTTAACTTATCTTTCTGTATGGCATAGTAATGATTAAATCCATCATGGCCTATCATGTTTAAATTAAAAAGGATGCATTTCTGTTCTCGTTAGTATGGATTATATAAAGTAATTTTTTACTGCCTATTACCTTCAGGAGCAAAATACGACTATAACGCGCATGGTGGCAGAAAACTCAGTTGATCAACAAGTGACTATGCAAGAACGGCTCTTGTATTTCCATCATACAATTTTTTAGCTAATGCTTTCTGTCCTCATTCTCAATTGGGTATAAAGAATGCTAATATGTTTGGCCTTTACGACATTCTCGTCTGTTAATTTTTCCTCACAAAACGATGGCTTTGAAAGCGCAACCTACATTGCCTTTCTCTAGATGAAACTTTACTAATGTAACTATGTTTGAAACTAAGATTTTGTGGCTCGAATGCATCGGTTTTACAGTAATCGCCTTTGCCTTTTGCTATCATGAACACAGTCGCTACTACTTTGAATTTGGTAAAAGATGCCTTATCACCGGACTGGAATGATCCTTCCAAGCGTCTCATAATCTCTTTCACCCCAATATTGTCCAGTATATCCCGGTAACTGATATTTACATAATATTTCCGGTCAGGTGACTGATCATCGCCAAACGTGAAAGTTTGACTTCAACCACCTTCATGCCCTAATGTAGTTTTCAGTTGTAATATAGTTTCATGACTCACTTACGAACCATTTCAAACGATGTTTGCAAGGATCTCTTGGTCCATGGGATGAAATGATTTTTCGGTGCAATTAACCTTAACGTGTTCAGTAGGTATGGACGTTTCCATTGACTTTTTTAAGTTTCGTTCTCCTAGAGCAGGATATGGGTTATGTCTGTTATAGTGGTCTTTCTCTTCTTATTACCAGCATTCATCATCGAAGGGTTAGCCTGGAATAAATAGTCATTATTATTATTTATGATACATTAGTCAATTAAAATCAAGTTTTCAAACAAATTAGGGCACTATACCAATAATATATTAGTTTAACATAGTATTTCTCATTCCATATATTAAAATATTTATCACACAACAACAACAAACATACCATTTTTAAGGGTGCGATGAAAACGTACCGTATGGATGCTTTTTACTCAAACATGATGGCTGTATAATGTCAACACGTTATGGAAAAGAATAATTTTTTTAGACATGTGCATAATCATCATTTTCCCTCTAGTTCTTAATTGAATAACTATATTTAATTAACTTTACGTATCAATAATGTATTGATTAGATGTACTGACGGAGTATTTTTTAAATGAGAATTATCTATTATATAATATATATTATATAGTGATATATATAGTATATATATATATATATATATATATTACGTATATATATATATATGATATATATATATATATATATATATTATATAAGATGATATAATATATATATATATTAAAGAAAAAAATCTTACCTTTAAGCTGAAATAAGTATTTGACTTTGAAAAATCCTCATGTGTAGTTATAAAAACTCTGATGATGATACAACAGGATCTGACTAAATGAGTCTTAAAAGTGTTGATCGTAAGAGCTCTTGATTAAGAATGCCCCCATCGAGTAATAGCTCACTGATTTATATATAATTCAGCTCCCAAGTCTATGTACAGAGTTGCCAATTCACCTCTATATGATACGCAGGTTGCCAGATTTCATTTTGTTTAATAAATTAATAAGTATTGGCTCACTTAGCGTAAATGGGTTTATAGCATAGAAGATCATTTTCCATGTTTCGCGTTGATATTTTCTGAAATGGGGTGGAGCCTAAAAAGAGATAAGCCTAAAAATATTTCAGGTGTTACTATTGCGTAATGGTGTGTGTGTGTGTGGTGTTGTGTGTGTGTGTGTGTGCTGTTGTGTGTGGCGTGGTATTTATTCTTATTCATTACAATAGTTTGGGTCAGGGGATACGTTAAAATCTTGTTGTTTAATAGTTAGACTGTGTTATATTGTAAAATTAGCAATGGATAGGTTGAGACATGCTTGAAAAAGTGTGATAGGTTAGCGTTTTGGCATCGTAATGTTAGTTACTACTGTGCCAAGTAATGGAACTTTTGCTAATGGTTTAACAGTTTATTCGAGACTTAAGGTGGTGTCCCAGGCTTTGTCGTTGTATAGTTATTTTTCTAGTTCATGTTAGCTTTATCGATGTGGAACCTTATTACGTTAGAAGTATATTCATTGATCAGTATGATGATTATTAACCTATGTTGTGATAAATTTTAGTTAAATGTTACTGTGTCAGTGTCAGATTAACGTTAATATGGTAGATGTATGCTTCAAAAAATTAAAGAAAGTTAAAAAATTAAAATAAAAAATAACAACAAAGTATAAACGTCTAATAAAACTTATATAAAAAATTAAAAACAAAGTATAAATGTAAAAATATTTTAAGAACTTATAAAAATAAATGTTAGAAAATTAAAAAATTAAAAAATTAAATAGATAAGTTAAAAATAAAATAAACACAAAGTATAAATGCAAAATAAAACTTACTTAAATTAAACTAAGTATAAACGCTAAAATAAAAACTTATATAAAAATAAAGTTAGAAAATTAAAAATTAAATGATATAAAGTTAAAGCACAAAGTATAAATGTAAATAAAAACTTATAAAATAGTAAACAGTATATGCATGTTTAAACCTTAGAAAAAATATATTAGTTAGCGTTTATAAAAAGAAAATGAGATTTTGAAAATAGAAATGTTAGTCTTCAACATTTAGAAAAACGGGTTTATGCCTCCTGCAAGATGCAAATGCAATTTGACCGATATGTACATGCTAGAGACGCAGAAGCAGTTAATGTAGAACGTTAATGATCTTGTGATTAGAATATTGAAATGTTTACTAACTCGACACCGTACCGGAGCCAGCACCGGTGCCACTACCGATTCTGAATCCTTCCTCATTCCTTCTTCCTTCCTCCTTTCTTCTTCATTCCTTTCCTCTTTCTCTTCTTCTTTCCTCTGTTTTGCATTCCATGCATTTCTTCTTCTTTGCTTTTTCAAAGGGCGGGATCCCGCTCCGGGGGGGTCCATGGACGCTGAACCGGAATTCTAACTCCATCTCCGTCTCCGAATCTGACTTCCAACTTCCGTTCTCCGTCCTTCCGCTTCCGCTCCTTCAACTTTCCTCTGAGGTTTCAATTTCTATGATCAATTTTATTTTTTGCGGGGGCAACGTCCCCCCCTTACGGGGGATGCAGAGAAACGTATCTCATCTCCGAGAGATTGCGTCATCATAATAGCTCCACATCCAAATTTCATTCCGATTCGTTAAGCCTAACAGGGTTTCAGGACGAAATTTGACCTTAGCGTTAAGGGTGGCAGCACCCCCTTAGGGATTGACCCTATCGGGCATCCATAATCGCCTGTGACTCACCTGCTGCGATTGGGAAATCGTTAAGCCTAATCTTTGCTCACCCGACACACACACATAAGGGCGTAGCGTTATATTTCACCTTCGCTCTCGGGGGCGACCCCCCTCTATATACATCCTACAGACTTGAAATTTACACGGATTCGAGCTTATCCCATACATAGATTATATTCCAAGTTTAAAGCAAATATCTCTTATACCTTTTGAGAAAAAGATGGTCGATCGCCGGACCCCCTGATACTACTTATATATATATATATATATATATATATATATAATATATATATATTTATATATTATCGATTAGTATATATATATATATATATATATATATATATATGTATGATAGATATATATACTATATATATTATATATACGTATATATGCCTAATATAGTTCGAGTTTTAGCCACATGCAAATTAATATAATTGTGTTCGTAGGGTGCGGAGACGGGGACCCACTCAAAGTGGCACCCACCTACGCTCTTTCCCAACCTCCGTCCTTAATGGAAAGAGATTTTACAATGGATTATATATTTTTGCACTAGTATTGAAATTCAAATTATGGAAGGTTGTGCTTCAGAAAATCACATGAATTTTTCTGGGCCTTTCTGCTGAGAGTCCATTTCTCTTTTCATCATATTATTACCGCCAAGCATTGCTAAAATACTCTCTCACTTGAACACTAGTTGGAGACAGGCAAGTAATTTTCCCTAGCGAGTTTACTCAAAGCGTGGGGCAAACAATTTTTGCTTTAACTTTCCACCAACTGATAGGATCCTCATTTGTATCTAATCGTTTTTCTTGTGATAGTTTTTTCAATCATTTGCACTTTATCTTTTGGTAATCGCTAATTGTTCTTCATCACTATAGACTGTAAGAGAATTCTTCGTGAAATCTCTTAGTTGATTTACTTGTAGAACGGAGTTGGTTTTATAGATTTCGTTTCTTTTTTTTTTCTTTTAATGGGTGACGAATTAATAGGCTGTCGATTATTGAAGTTTTCACTGCAACACAAAGGGACGATTTAACTTGATCTTTGTTACAAAATAACTTGCTTTATAACGGGGATCTAAGTATAGTTGCAATAGTAGTGAAGGTTATTAATGTTTCCACAAACCAAAGCCTTTTTCTAGCTTTAGTTTAATTACATCTTCATTCTTTTTAAACCGTCATCATTTTCATTTTGAAGATGGTTCAAAATTCTTCCTTAGCTTTGAGATTATTGGTATTAATCGGAGACAGAAGCTGTAGATTCGCTGATTTTTTTTTTATTTGGATATTGCTTCAAATGGTTTTCAATAGCTTAAATGCAGTGTGAATATGATGTCAATTTTCCACATGTAGTAAGATGTTTAACTTTGGAAAAGAAACTTGAGTACAAAGCAAGAGGTTCTTGAGGCAATACCCATCTTTCAACTCTGTTGACTCAAATTAATATGAACTTCATGCTGTGAGATCATGAGTCTTCATTACACAGTTGAGTCGAGTCCTCATGTCTCATTTATAGTTTGCTTTCAGATTCATCTTAGGTATTTTTATTATACAAGTTCTTTATCAAATCTGCGACACACATTCGCGGAATGTAATTTGGCATCATAATATTATATGAATACTATATTAGTATATATATAGTAATATTATATATATATAGATAGTATAGTCTATATATATATATATATATATATATATATTATATATTAATAATATATATATGATATATATATACTATAGTATATATATATATATATATTATAATTACTATGGTCACTTTCTTTAAAGATGTTACATAAAAATGTTACATATCGAAATATCGCTGCAACCTAATCTCTAACCCATGCACTGCTGACGTGTTTAACTTAAACCTACAATAAAGAAGAGAAAAAGTTGCGCCACATGTTGCTTTTTTATAGGCATGTAATTTAATGTTAATTTTGTTTTAATTTTTTTGTTATTTATTTTATTAAGGGGCTCGAGCCGACGGTGGGGACAGAGGGGGGGACGAAGTCCCCCGTCGTCCCACCGCTGAGGCCGAGAGACCCTGACTCTTCCCATCTCTGCGATTTAATCTTGGGTATTCTTTAGTTTAAAAAAAAGAAAAAACTGTTATTGGCAACTCCTTGTTGCCTGAAATAATCGAAAAAAAATCGTTTACATCGCTCGTTCGATATATATATCGTTAACTCCTTTTAAGCGAAGTTTCTAATAATATATTATTATATATAGTATATATAGTATATATTATATATATATATAGTATATATATAACTATATATTATATATATATATATATATATATATATAATATTAAGCCAAAAGTACGACTGTAAAAAGTTCTGTAATTCGTTAAGCAAACTGTTAAAGCGTTTTTTTCTGTGTGTGTGTGTGCTGTGTGTGCTCGTGTGGTGTGTGTGTGTGTGTGTGTGTGTGTGTGTGTGTAGGTGTGTAGGTGTGTGTGTGTGCGCGCCGTTGCTTAATAGAATGTGAACTTATGGTATTATGAATTAAAACTTTATAATAGATGTGTGCTTATTAAGAACACTATTTCCTATATTACGTGTATAAAAGGGGTTTTGAACAATTTTATTAGTACAAAACCGGATATACTAATTTTTCTCTAGTTTCAGTGGTTCCCAATCTTTTTTTAAGTGAACGCACCCCAAAGTAAAAATAAATTCCATGCACCCCTATCCTTTCAATATATATATATATATACTATATATATATATATATATATATATATACTATATAATATATACTATATATATATGTATATACTCTATTTATTTAAATATATAGAATAATTAAGATATATATATATATATATATATATAGATCTATTATATATATATATATATATATATATTATATATGGTAAAAGTTACTTAACGCCGACAACGGGACGGGAGCTCGGATCAAAAAAAAATTTTTTCAGCAGTAGCCTCTATGATACATAAATAGATGTTTTAGGGCGAAAATGAAATTTTTTTCCTGACCTGACCTGACCTGACTGTAACATAACCTTAACCTAACCTTAACCTACCTAATTTCGTCCCCTACAAAATTGGTAAAAAAAAAAATTTCTTTCGACACCTAGAACATCTTTTATGTATCATAGATGCTCCTGTGAAAACTTTTTTTTGATGCCGCCCTTAGAGATTTTCAAGGCAATATCATTTACTAACCCTTAAACATAAAAAAATGTCCATACTTATATATATATTTTCTATATTCATAAATTTTTAACTTCATTCTCATCACCACTTACTATATATCCCCACATTTACTCATATATATATATAATATATATATATATATGAGTTATATATATATATATATATAATTATAATACTATATATATATTATATATATTATATATAATATATATATATATTATATATAATTTTTTAAGTTAAACATTTTTTGAAGACAAAAAAATTCTAAAAAATAAAATTTAAGATTTTTCTTCACGCTTTGAAAACCACTATTGCTTTAGTTTATTAATTAGTTCAATTGATAAATAAACGTTAATTTAATCGGTTACATTTTTTTTAAACGAAAAAGGAAAATTGGTTAATTTGACCGGACACAGTGTAATTTTTGGCTTGAAATTATTTATATTTTAATTTTGAACGAAGTGAATGTAAATAATAGTGAGTAAAATGGATAAAATAATTGGAAGTATGGAAAAAATAATTAATATAAGGTTGGTGTTAGGGTCAGTAAATTACGTATTTTTAAATCTAAAATAGTACATGGTCTTATCTTTGCTGTACTACAGATGCTAGCAGGAGGGGGTACAAGGTTCCCCATCGTGGTCCCCATTTCCCTCCCTAATATATATATATATATATATATAGTATATATATATATATATATATATATATATACATATATATATATATATATATATATATAATATATTATATATATATATATATTATATATAATATATATATATATATATATGTTATATATATATAATTATTGGGTGATTCAAAATTATGGTAAAATATTTTGGTAACTGATAAAAAATGCAAAAATAAAGGTAAAGTTCCTATAAAGGTATGAGGTAATGTGCTTAGTTTTCCGCCTGGCTGTCTGTATGTGTTTTTTATTAAATATCTTGTATCTACGAAACCAAACTAAGTACAACTCTAAATTTAAACATGGTGGAGTTAAAAGTATTTGAGGAACGAATAACTCACTCGGAATAGGAGGTGTAAATAAACTTATTATTATTATTATGGTTTTTAAACCTAAACATACTGTTCTAAAGCACCTACAAATGATATCAAAAGACTAAGATGAATGTTGAAAATGACCTCCGTTGTTCCCAATGCACGCGTCCAGGCGTCTTCCTCATCGATTGTTCGGACCGTTCAAATATTCCAGAAGTCTGTTTGATCGTTTCAATTCCGTTCATAATCCTTAATCGTAGGTCTTCAACGTGTCGATTGGAGAAGAGTATACTAAGGTCTTTAAATGTCCCCAAGGTAATAATCCAAAGGAATTAGGTCTGGTGACCTCGCCGCCTACGGAACTGGGCAACCTCGACCTATCCATTAATTGGGAAAGGTCTCATTCAAGTGTTCACGAACTGTAGCACTAAAGTGTGCAGGAGCCCATCATGCGATAACACATTGTTTTGGCGCAAGCTGAAAGGTAATCATCAAACAAGGTACGGAGCTCATGTTTCAAAAGTTTAAGTAGATTATGCCATTAAGCCTGGAAGGAAGCTCGAACATAAGAACATGATCATGTAAAATTCCTGCCCAAGATGTTTACTGAAAACTGGATGTGGAACGATTCTGTTTCAATGGCATGCGGGATTCTCTTCTGCCCAACATGTGTTCGTTATGAAAACGTTACGATAGCTGTTCTGTAAAGTGAGCTCCGTCGGTAAATAAAACCTTCGTTAAAAGTTGGGTCAATACATTTGTTCAAAAACCATTGACAAATAGCAACACGAGGAGCATAGTTTCGTGCATAGAGTATGCATATGATGGACGTGGTACGGGTTTAACTGTTGCTCGTGTAGTAACCTCCAAATACTAGAATGGTTCGAATTAAACTGTAGTGACAATTCTCGCGTTGCTCTTTTTCAGGATGCTCAGAAATTTCAATAAGAACTAATTCTTCTAAAATCAACAGTCCTAGTAGATCGGGTTCTGCCTGCATTAGTGTGCTCTCTCTTTGGACTGCAAATACCGCTGTTTCAGACAGGCGTTGATGAATTGTGGTGGCAAAAAACCTTGCACTTGGACAAATTCGGTTGGGATAGTTCTCTTGGGTACAGCACGTCCTTGCTGCAGAACTATTGCAGCGTGCCATCCCATATATTAGATGCATGTCAGCTAGTTCAGAGTATGAATAACACGTGGTAATTACGATCCAATAGTTCAATAACGAAGGAGAAACACTTTGTAAGAGAAAACCACGTCAAAGTTGAGTTACATTTGTATGCGTAACACAAACAGAACCAGTGCCATTTTTGTATACAGTAGTTGGTGTTTTTGGTCCAACATGCTGCTGAAATGTTTAATGGAAGGCGTTATCTGTTTGTGGAAGAGTTGTTATTATTTAAATAGATGTTTCCAATTACTCAAATTTACATTGTCATTATTTATTAAATGTTATACCCATTGATTCTGCGTCACAATAGTGTTTTTTTGGTTTCCTTAACATTTTAAACCCTAGTTTCAACCGCTTTTCATGGAATATCGCCCTCAAATACTTTTACCGGCGCCGGACATTTTTAAAATTTATAGTAAATTTGATACTTCTTTTTGTCTTCATCATTAGCACTACACACAACAGTACTCATCCCAAATATAGGGTTTTTGTAACCTACTTGGTTTCGTAGACACAAAATATTTAGGTAAAAAACACATACAGACAGCCAGACGGAAACTAGCACATTAACGACATGTAGTAAAAGGCAGAAAACTGTTCGTTGTCACTTTTACCCCATCCTGTCATTTTTTTCCCACCACCTAA
The DNA here is from genome assembly GCA_015478945.1 of Trachelipus rathkii. NCBI lineage: Eukaryota > Metazoa > Arthropoda > Malacostraca > Isopoda > Trachelipodidae > Trachelipus > Trachelipus rathkii. Next base: position 4,846 of record JABUQX010007719.1, on the reverse strand, counting down.
TTTTGAGAACCCTTAATTTTTGATTGGGCAACCCTAATTTTTTGGCAACCCTTCGAAGAAGGGTTGCGCCAAACATTTGCGTAGCAACCGTTGTATGTACCTCCCCCCTATTTTTGGCCCGCCCCTTTTAAGGGGCTTGGCCCCTTTTTTTAATGTTTTGGCCTTGATATTTCGTCTTTGATACGGTATTTCGGGCTTGATACCGTATCAAGGGCTGAAAATTGGGACCATTTCTTAAAGTCAGGGTGGAGGGATTAGTAGGATTAACCTTGAACTCCCGGCAGATACCTGCCGTCTAGCCTTTGGTAGGTAACCTGTGCTAACATGAGGTCATGTAGGTGCCTGTCCTAACTTGAGTTCATTTTATTATTTCCATCCACACTCAACACCTACCCCTAACAACACACACGGCTACGTATACACACACACACTATAGATACATACACACCGCTAGATAGATACACCTACCCTTAGCTCAGCACCTACATCCTACACGGCACACACACATCACACACACTATTATGACAACTTACATCCTTTACCATGACACTTACACTCAACATAAGACCACTTATACGCCACGCGGCAGCACTACAACACACATACACTATTATGACACTTATACACACAACTACACCCAGCCATAGACACTTACACCTAGACTACACACACATACTGACAGCATACACACATACCTAGACACATACACCTAACACCGTACACACATACATAGCATACGCCCCACATACACACATACATAGACGGATACACACACACACTACAACTTTGATGCCTCAGCATTGATGGCTCAACTTTGATGGCTCACAACTTTGGATGCTCAACTTTGTTGGGCTCAACTTTTGATGACGTAAACGTTAAATTGACGTCATCTTTGTCGGTTCAATCTTTGATTGGTGGCTATCTTGTTCGTTCAATCTTTGATGGCAAGCCTATTGATGGTTCATCTTTAGATGGTGCCTATATTGTTGGTTCAAGCTTTGATGATCAAGATTTATTGATGGTTCACACTTTTGATGGTTCCATCACTGTAAGGGAGTATCTAGAGATGTTTTCTATTAGTGTCTATGAGTATTCTATGAGTATTCTATGAAGTGCCAGGTGAGTGTCAATGAGTGCCATGAGTGCCAAGTGAGTGCGGGCAATGAGTGCCCAAGTGAGTGCCGCATGTGCCAAGTGAGTGCCCACATAGTGCCAATTGAGTGCCACTTTTTTCAAAGCCTTTCTAGCCTCCCCTGAGCCTGAGAATAGCCCTAAATGGGTGTCTAACCTATGTTATAAGGCAGTGGTGCCCAACCTTTAGTCTATCGCGCGAGGCAAGATTAAGAATTTTAAAAATTTTAGGCGAGCCACACATACGACGACTTCATTATTATTCATTATTTATTATATATATATATAGTATAGTATATAATATATATATTATATAGTATATATAATATATATATATAGTATATTATATATATATATAATATATCATATAGTATATATATGTGTGTATATATATATAATATATATTATATAGTATATGTGTTATATATAATATATATATATATATATATATATCTATATATATTATATATATATATATCTAGTATTATATATATATATAATATATAATATATATATATGTGTGTGATATATATATATATATAATATATATATATATATAATATATATATATATATATATATATGATAATATATTATATATATATATATATATATATATATGTTATATTATACGATGTCACCATTGCACTGTGGGCAGGCCTTTTGCAAGGGGGGACAAACAAAAAACAAAAAAGAAAATTCGAAAAAAAAGAAAAAAAAAAAAAAAACCCAAAAAAGGGGGAAAAACGAAAAAAGTAAATTCACCCGGTCCCTTGTCTAACGCAATTCTCTCCAGGTGGGCGCAGACCGCGAAGAGCTTAAAAGAGAGGAAAGATTGATACTGGCAGCGGAAAAAATGATGAAGGCAATTAGTTCGACGCAAAACAATGTTTAACAGTATCTCCCATACAAGGGCTGAATAAGACTCTTATATAACTCGTAACTGAGGGCAGAAGAAAAAATTCACGCAATTTGAAATGTGAACAGAATTCCCAGCTTTCATTGAGACCATTTTTAGCAACCGATTTGGATATGAGGTCTCCAAGCAATTCACTATTTATATTTTCAGCTCCAAGAATATTTTATGATTGTTTCCAGGTGAGACATTAGAGCCGTCGAAGGAATAGGAAAAGTTGGGAGGTGTTTTGGGAGAGGGAGGTTGTAAGAAGTTGAGTTTTTAAAGAGTTGAATTGTACAAGGTTGCGGTGTTAGCCACTGAGAAATTCCCGACCACATCGGCAAGAATTGAATCGGAAAACTGTAGACGAGAGGCACTCTGAGATACAGAACGATGGAGCACATTTGTAAGAGTGGAAGGAATGGAGAGTTGCTCAGCAGCATAGAGTAAGACAGATTTAGAAGTCCGAGCTGAGGTAAGACGTGTAAGAGAAAGGTAGGAATAAAGGTGGAGATAAAACAGACCTCTGAGGAACACCCACAATTAACAAGAAGGGAGAAAGAGGTTGCTCCATGCAAATCAAGAGCCTGAAATGGGGACATCTAAAGAAAATAGACAAGTAAGCAAAGCGAAGGAGGAAATCTAAAGGAAGGTAGTTAGAGAGTAGCGATGCGTGTCATACCCTGTAAGAAGCCTTAGATATGTCAAGCGCAACCACAGACTCCCCATAGTCCCTAAGGCAGAAGACCATAGAACAGCTGATTATATATTATATTATATATATTATTATATATATATATAATGATAATATTTATATATTATTATATATATATTTTATATATATAATACTATAATTATATTGAAACTATTGTAATTTTTTAAAACGTGATAAATCTGAGTACGCGAGTCGCGAGCAACCATTAAGGACGGGTTACGGCGAGAACATGTTGGTCCGCGAGCTACGGGTGTGGGCACAACGTATAAGGTATGGAGGAGTCTGATTGTGTATATCTATGAGTTGCTAGGCAGTGTCTTCCTATATGAATTAGTCTTTTTTAACACTTATAGCAGGCAGAATATATATATCTAATAGAGTTACACATTTGACAGTGAACACAACGTTTCCGAGTCCGCGTCCGGCAGGTGCAGCCCCGCCGCGAACCGCACCGGTGGCGCCCCGCAGAGCGCAGATATTAACCGCGTAACCTTGCGCGCCGTGCGCCCGTGCCAGGTGCAATATTCCGACGTACAACGGCCGCCGCTTGCGCCCGCAGGCGTCGAATAGTTCTGCCGCGCGAACGAAGAATATGATATCAATGTAAACTATTCAAATAGAATTTCCTTTTCAAATATAACTATGAGTCCATTCGATTTTTTGATTTCATACTTGAAACATTTTTATTAAAAACAGTTTTAATTTAGCGCCTTAAAGCAGTAAAACATTAAATCAAGTGCTTCAAATGCTAGTAACAGAGGCAGTAGTAAAGGCTTTGTTTACTGCTTCTGATTGTACTCGCTTTTATGTGTTAAGCTGCTTTAACTCATATACTTTATTAACATTATGTTTTTCTTTTAAATACTTTTTTATTAAAAATTGTATGTAAGAAGAAAAACAACAGAAGTTCTTATATATAGGACAGTTTTGTTTTTACTAGCATGTACGAATATTTATTCAAACATATACTTTACATATCCTTAAAGCAGTAAACAGTAAATCAATAACGCTGTTGCCTAGCAACAAAGGGATTAGTAGGCTTTTGTTTTACTGCTTTACTGATTTACTGCTTTACTGATTTACTGCTTTAACTGATTCTATATTTTATTAACAATTATGTTTTTCTTTTATATTTTTTATTATTATTTTTACTTTTATTTTATTATTTATTATTAATTATATTTATTATTATTATTATTACTTTATTATTATTATGGATTTATTATTATTGTTGATATATATAACACTTTTATTTTTTACTGACAATTGTAGCGAAATTTACTTAAAAACATATCCTTTGTACATACCTTAAAGAAGGTAAACACAGGTAAATCATACCGCTGTTGCCTAGGCAACAAAGGATTTTAGTAGGCCCTTTTGTTTTAACTGCTCTTACTGATTTATATGCTTTAATAACTAATGTAAAGTATAAAACTCATATTTTAATTTGTTAATGTTTTTTTTTATATTTTTTTTATTATTATTTTATTATTTTCTATTTATTATTTTATTATTATTATTATTATTATTATTATTATTATTATTATTATTATTATTATTATTATTATTATTATTATTATTATTATTATTATTATTATTATTATTATTTCTATGAATAAAATACTCAAATATAATTGATTATATTATTATTATTAATAATACATAATAATTATTATTATTATTTTTATTATTATTATTTTATATAAACATTTTATTTTACTAAAATTATACGAATTTTTATTAAAAACATATACTTTACAGACTTAAATCATTAAAGCAGTAAATAATAGAGATGTTTCTTGCACAAGGGGTTAGTATGTCTTTGTTTTACTGCTTTAATGCTTTACTGCATTAACGGCTTTAACTGCTTTAATTATTCTCCATTATTCATTATTCACCTTGAAACGAGTATGGATGTGGAGAAATTTACGTTCCGAAGTCCAGGCTACATGTCTTGTAGCTGAGCCGACAGGATGTGGTAAAACCTTTCTATATTAATATTTTAAAGGAAATGGAAATTTTTGCAAGCCCCTGTAAAAGTAATATGGTGTTATAATTTTTTATCAGGAAAAATTTAAGGAATTATAAAGATGTTATTCCCAT
>JABUQX010007718.1:35000-39645 GCA_015478945.1 Trachelipus rathkii | reverse complement strand
ATTATATATATATATATATATATATATACTATATATATATATATAATATATATAGTGTTATATATATATATATATATATATATATATATATTATATAAATATATATACTATACTATACTATATTATACTATACTATACTATACTATACAAGAATTTTGACCAACGAGCCGCACACTGATATATATATATTATATATATATATACATAATATATTATATATATATTAATATATAATATATAATATATATATATACATATATATATTATATATATATATTATTATAAAAATATATATATATATATATATATATATATATATATATATATATTTATATATATATATATATATATATAATATATATTATATATATATATATATATATACCCTATATATTACGTCCTACGATCTCGGTAGCACTAGGGAGGCAAATTTTGTTAAGCATTGTTAGATGACGCTAGGTTAATACAGTCAGCGATCGCGGTATCTCTAGGAAATTACGCAAAAGTTCTTTATAACGATACTTAACAAAACTCATCATAAACTTACCCCCTTGCGCTACCGTGATCATTGGCCACATTTTGCTAGCGTTACCGCGATCGTAGCCCGTATTTTTTAAGTCCTTAATCTAACGATACTATCTGAAGGTATGGAGTAACCAGATAATAAAATATTTTTTGGACATTCTGTAAACTTAAATCTTTCAAGATTGTTTAGATGTAATTTGTTTAGAAGCGTAATAAAAGCTTACAGGTTAGATTTCATTAATACAATATTGGTAAATCTAGTTTAGGATATTTTATTTTCAGTGATTTTTGTTGCTTAGTCTTTTCCAAAGTAACAGCGCATCAGAACTTGATATTATTTCCAAGGAACATTTTTAACCTTAGCATGTTCTAAATAAACAGTAAAAGTTGCTATATTTGATACTTTTCTAGTAAAAGAGTAGATCAATTAATTGACTATTTTTAATTGCTCGTTACTTTCTTCTCGTTTATTTTCATTTTTGGAATTAACTAAAAACTGATAATTTTTTGAGAAAATTTAAGATTTAATTTGTTGTCTATTTAGAGCTTATTTAAATTTAGAATAAATTTAGTTAGCTGATTATTTTTTTCAAAATGGAGTATGTATGTATCAAGATAATTTAATTTTAAAACCTATGTTAAAATTTTATCTGAAACTATATAGAATTACGAATAAGTATTTTTGTTAATTTCTATCATTATTTACATAGGAAAATCAATTAAACCTTCTATATGCTTTTAAAATTAAGCCTTTTGACACACGACACAAGTCTAAACAGTTCTTCCTGTTCATGAGGAATAATATAATTGATTGACTTATAAGAGCAAGAAAAACGATAAAAAAAATTGCAACTTTCTTATAATAATGTATAGCTTCTTCCATTCTTTTATCTAGGACCACAAAATGTTATTGGGAATGAGATAGAGTTTTATTTTCATTTGACCTAATATTTTATATTGTAATTTAAGAATAAATTGAAGCCATAGGACATGAGTATTCACTACTAGAGGAATAGATTGCTTAAAAAACCGCCAAACTCACATCTATTTCTTCAGAGAACATGATTACACCTATCATCACTGTCCGTTTGAAAATTTAAGTAATACACTTTGCGGTGGTTGGTATTATAATTAATTTGATTCTTTTATTTTCCTCGCTAAAGAGTTACACCAAGAGGCTTATACGATACTCTAACAATTGCAAATGTCTCATTTGCTTGGGGTCTTTTCCCTTAGGTATCATTGAATTAAGAGTAGAACATGTTATACCCAATATGAAAAAAAAAACTCCTTTTTATAATCTTTTGTGAAGTTACGAGAAAATTAAAAAAAAAGCTACAGTAATAATTAAAAATAAGCAAACGAACTTTGAGCATAGAGGGATTATAAAATGAAAATGATAAGATTATTTCTTGAAATGAAAGATGATAAGATTAATTCTGAAATGAAAAGCATTAAAAGCAAGCAAAAGGCATCTATAGAAGAATTAAGTATTTGGATTTAAAAGAACAAACGAAATACATATATTAACCAAAGGGAAAAAAACGGAAAATTAAGTTAAGAATGTTTCACGGCTTGATGGTTTTTCAGGGTGAAAGAGAGAAGAAAGAGAACTGGATTGAAAACAGGAAAGATAAAATAAGAGAAATGTAGTCGGTGCAAAAGCCGAGTGGCAATATGATCTATTTTCTTTTCTTTTTCTTCTTTTCTTCTTCTTTTCTTCTTTTCTTCTTTCTTTTCTTTCTTCTTCTTTTCTTCTTCTTCTTCTTCTTCTTCTTCTTCTTCTTCCCCTCCAACCTCTCCACTTCGCCTCAACTCATTTATGCACTAACCTTGCAATTTTCTTATAAAGGCTAATTTCCTGCTCTCTCTCTCTCGCTCTCTCTTCATCTCTCTCTCTCTCTCTGCTCTCTCTCTCTCTCTCTTCTCTCTCTCTCTCTTCTCTCTCCTCTCTCTCTCTCTCTCTCTCTCTCTCTCTCTCTTTCTCTTTCTCTCTCTCTCTGCAAACAATAATAAGGCGTACTTCCCTGATGGTATTCCTCATGTGGTTCTTAAAATTGTGACTTCCATGCTTTCATTTTCTGCCTGGTAAGCCTATTTCTTGTCTGCGTCTATCCTACTTCGACCTTACTTTCCTGCTGGAAGTGAGATCATTCACAAAAACCTCCTCTTATACTATAGATTCGGCCTTCTTTAGAAATAACGGAGGTTTTAAAGTGATGGGCGATAGGTTTGAGCAGTAGTGAGGGTCGGCCTCTTTCAGGCAAGGAATGAAGACTCACCTTTCCAGGCAGGGAAAGTAAGGTCGAAGTAGATAGACGCAGACAAAATAGCTTACCAGGCAGGAATGAAAGCAGGAAGCACAAGTTTTTGAGAACCACATGAGGAATACCATCAGGGAAGTACGCCTTCTTAGCGTTAAACTCAGAGAGAGAAGAAAAAGAGAGAGGAGAAGAGAGAGAGAGACGAGAGAGAGAGAGAGACGAGAAGAGAGATTAGAGAGAGAGGTAGAGTGCTGAGAGAGTTGATGAGAGAGAGAGAGGAGAGAGACGAGGAGAGAGAGAGAGAGAGAGGAAAGTTACGCCTTTATAAGAAATTGCAAGGTTAGTCATAAATGAGTTGGAGGGAAGTGGAGGAGGTGGAAGAAAAAGAAGAAGAAAAAGAAAAAGAAAAAGAAAAAGAAAAAGAAGAAGAAGAAGAAGAAGAAGAAGAAGAAGAAGAAGAAGAAGAAGAAGAAGAAAAAGAAGAAAAAGAAGAAAAAGATCATATTGCATCGGGCTTCACCGACTACATTTCTCTTATTTATCTTTCCTGTTTTCAATCCCAGTTCTCTTTCTTCTTCTCTTTCACCATGAAAACCATCAAGCGTGAAAATCTTACTTAATTTTCCGTTTTTTCCCCTTTGGTTATATATGTATTTCGTTTGTTCTTTTAAATCCAAATATTATTCTTCTATAATGCTCTTTTGCTTGCTTTTAATCTTTTCATTTCAGAAATAATCTTATCATTTTCATTTCAGAAATAATCTTATCATTTTCATTTTATAATTCCCCTCTAGCTTCAAGTTCGTTTGCTTATTTTTAATATTACTGTAGCTTTTTTTTAATTTTCTTCGTAACTTTCACAAAAGATTATAACAAGGAGTTTTTTTTTTCATTATTGGGCACAATTAATTTTTTACTCTAATCAGATGAATAACATAATGCGGAAAGGACCTCAAAGCAAATGAGACATTTGCAATTGTTAGAGTATTCGTATAAGCTCTTGGTGTAACTTTTAGCGAGGAAAATAAAAGAATCAAATTATTATAATACCAACCACCGCAAAGTAGTATATTAAATTTCAAACGGACAGTTGATGATAGGTGTAATATGTCTCTGAAAAATAGAGTGAGTTTGGCGGTTTTAGCATCTATTCCTCTAGTAGTAATACCATGTCCTATGGCTTCATTTATTTCCTTAAATTACATATAAATATTAGGTCAAATGAAAATAAAAGCTCTACTACATTCTAACATTTGTGGTCTAATAAAAGAATGGAAAGATATACATTATATAGAAATGCAATTTTTTTATCGTTTTTCTTGCGCCTTAATAACTCAATCATATATTATTCCTCATGAACAGAGGAAAGAGACTTTTAGACTTGTGTCGTGTGTTCAAAAGGCTTAATTTTAAAGCATATAAAGGTAATTGATTTTCCTATGTAAATAATGATAGAAATTTAACAAAAATATTATTCGTATTCTATAATATTTCAGATAAAATTTTAACATAGGTTATTAAAATTATTATCTTGAATACATACATACTCCATTTTGAAAAAAATAATCAGCTAACTAAATTTATTCTAAATTTAAATAAGCTCTAAATAGACAACAAATTAAATCTTAAATTTTCTCAAAAAATTATCAGTTTTTAGTTAATTCCAAAAATGAAAATAAACGAGAAGAAAGTAACGAGCAATTAAAAATAGTCAATTAATTGATCTACTCTTTTACTAGAAAAGTATCAAATATAGCAACTTTTACTGTTTATTTAGAACATGCTAAGGTTAAAAATGTTCCTTGGAAATAATATCAAGTTCTGATGCGCTGTTACTTTGGAAAAGACTAACAGCA
>JABUQX010007718.1:27500-32500 GCA_015478945.1 Trachelipus rathkii | reverse complement strand
TTTATCAGAAAGCTCTAAAAGATTTTTGTTTGAGAAAGAAGGATGTTCCGCATGAGTTAAGGCCAAAATTATTATTAGAATCGGCGAACAGTTTATCAAAATCTATTTATTGAAATATTTAAAAAATTTCTATTAATCTAAAAAAAAAAATTAAATCACATTTTTTTAATTAAGAAAAATAATTTTTATAAAAACGAATCAAGGCAGCAACAAATTTTTATTCCAGTTCTTGTGTAAAAATTACTTATTTTTAAACAGACAATGAAGTGGCGATCTGAAATAATTTCAGTGAGGAAGAGCAAGAATTGTCACACCAGTTCTTTTCTACAAAATGAATAATAATAATAATAATTCTGGACAAATCATTTGCAAAAGTTTTATAAATGATTTTTTTGGTCTAGTTGCGGAAGTTTCGATGCAGTTAGTCAATATGAGGATTATATTCGCATGGCTCTTGGGGCTGGGAACCCCCTTCTGCTATTTCACTCTTCCCATGAACAATCGTAGGAGTACCAAATATACATTCTGCGATTGACCGCACCTGACCCATGCGGGAACATGTCTGTTTTAGAATAATATATATATATATACATATTATATATATAATATATAATATCATATAATATATATAATATATATATATACTATATATATTATAATATATATATATAATATATATATCACATATATTATATAAATATATATATAATATATATATATATCATATATATATATATATATATATATATATAGTATATATAATATATATATATATATATATATAATATACAATTATAATATATATATATATATATATACTATATATTATCATATATATATATATATATATATAATAATATAATATATATGTGTATATATATATTTTATATATATATATAAAATATATTAGTATATTATATATATATATTATATATATATATATAAAGATATATATATATATTATATATAAATATCTATATATAATATAATTAATATGATATAGATATATATATATAGTATATAATATATATATATATTATATATTATATACTATATATATTTATAATTATATATATATATAATTATACTGTATAATATATAAATGATAATATATATATAATAAATATATATATAATATATATATATATATATATATTATATATATATCATAATATATATATAATATATATATATATATATATATAATATATATATATACATTATATATAATATATAATTATATATCATATATATAGTATATATATATATTATATATATATATATATATAATATTATTACATATATATATATATATATATATATATATATAATATATTTATATATATATATAAATGTATATTTATATAATAAATATTATATAATATATATATATATATATATATAATATATATATATATATTATAATTATATATAAATATATAATATAATATATATTATATATATATATATATAATATATATATATATATATATAATATATACTATATATATAAATATATTTGTATATATGATATATATATATATATATACATATCCATATATATTATATATATATAATATATAATTATATATATATATATATTATATATTATATTATATATATAATATATATATTTATATTTTTAAAGACTTTTCGGTTTATTTTTTTTTATTTTGAAATTTAGTATAACGATAAAGATATGTCGCGCCTATTTTTGTTTGTAATGAACGTGAATTAAATTGTTTTAAATGTGAAAATACACTAAATTCTTTCTTACTTTATGTGAGAATTATGATAATTTGTTTCAATTTTTATATCAACATAAAGGTTTGCCTAAAATTAAAAAAAATGGGCCAAATGCAATGTTCCAATGTGGCTAAATGAAATTACTTTATATTTCATTTGGTTTTCCGTTGCTAACTTGAATGATAGTACAAAATAAATCAACTTTTTTTTTTCAAAAGTGGGAAGAAAAAAAAAACAAAAAAAAAAACAAAAGGAAAGTAAACCCACCCAGTCCGTTACCTAACTTAATACCCTCAGGTGGGCGCAGACGTGGAACTTAAAGAGAGGAAGATTAAATACTGCAGGAAAAATAGATAAAAGGAAGGAGTTTCACAAAACAGATGTGGCTGGAAAGAAGGAGGCACCACAACGAGTGATCCTTGAGTTTCCAATATTCACACAATATTCATGTGAGAGTAGGGTGACTCTTGTGTTACGAGGGAGTCGCAGTTGTGGGGAATGCGAGAGGTCAATTCACTCGAGCACCTGCCGTTGTAATACCTATAGAAAACAGATTGGGCGAAAATGTACTCACAGGAAAGAGGGTCAAGAAGTCAGGAAAGTATTGGCGTTATAAGCTTTAGCGCTTGCCTCAATCCTATTTCAAAAGGGAGGCCGGAACAAGCATCCATTCCCAATGTTCGAGAACAGTTATCTCCATACATGGGCGAATAAGACCCAATATAACTAGAGTACCTGCAGCAGTACAATAAAATGCCTGATTTGAACAGAATATATATATATATATTGTATATATTATCATATATATATATATATATATATATATAATATATATATATATATAATATATATATAATATAATAATATATATATATATATATATATATCTATATATATATATGTTATATATATATATATATATATATTATATATATATAATATATTATATATATACATATATATATATATATATATAATATATATATATATATATATATATACTATACTATATATATATATATATATATATATATATATTATACATATATATACTATATATATATATATATTTTCAACCATATTTTTTGTAAATTAGTCAGTTTTGAAAATAGTTTGACCTGCAATATATTTCGCTTTTATTATTATTATTATTATTATTATTATTATTATTATATTATTATTATTATTATTATTATTATTATTATATTATTATTATTATTATTATCATTATTATTATATTTAGTTTATTATTTATTATTATTATTCATTATTATATTATTATTTTATTATATATTATTATTATTATTATTATTTATTATATTATTATTATTATATTATTTATTTTATATTATACATTGTTTCGTTATTTTCACCATTTTTTATGATATATTCATTATTATCACTTTTTTATTATTATTATATTAAATTATTATTATTCATTTATTATTATTATTATTATTATTATTATTATTATTATTATATTATTATTATTATATTATTATTATTATTATCATTTTATTATTTTTATTTTATTATATTTATTTTTTATTATTATTATTATTATTATTTATTATTATTATTATTATTATTATTATTATTATTATTATTATTATTATTATTATTATTATTATTATTATTTTTTTATTATTATTATTATTATTATTAACTTTTAATTCCCTTCCGCCAATTTCCTGAAAGAACTAAATTTACCGCATTATCATAAATAAATATTTAATTCAATAAAATTTAAATATTATCATTAATTAATAATGATACTATTTGTTTTATCAGAGTTAATACAAGTGTAATTAGTCTTGATTAAAGAGTTCTTGTTATTGTAATTAATTTGAAGGAATTCAAGTGACTGTTATAAGTTAATTAAAATATTGTTTTCAACATTTGTCACTTCGTTATGACTGTAATGAACTTAGCAGATAAGTCATTTAAGGTGTAAGTGACTTTGAAAGTGAAGAAATTTATTTACTTTGATTGGACTAAATTTTAACTTTTGTTTCATTGGAATAGTAATTTTTATTATTTTAATTTTAATTATAATTTTGTAGAGAGTTTTCCATAAAAAATTTCATGCAGTTTATTATAATTATTATGATTTTTAAATTATCTAAGTAAATTTCATTTTAATTCATAAACATCTAATTTTTAAGGATTTTAAATTTTATGATGACATGTGTTTTTTTATACGTGTTTAAATTATCATTCATGAGACAATTTCGAGTTTACAAATTTGTTTCTTATTTAAAATTCAAATCTCATAACGTATTTAAGTCTGATTACTCGTTTAGCTTAAAATACATGATTAACATGTTTGACATTTATTGCATGTTAATCATATAATGTCTCTGGTTTTTAATACATATGCCATTCATTAAAAAACTAGTATTTAAATTTTATTACATTATTACATTATTAAAATATGAATAATTCCCCTCATAAAGTGAATATTGATCATAGATGAAATATTTCTCCATTATTAAAATGAATAAAACCAGGCATTGTTCCTTTTATTTTAGTTATTATTGTGTGTTCCTTACTGCATTTTCTTATTCTTTGCAAGGAATAGGAGAACATAAGCCCTATATAAAATTTACAGAAGCCGAAATTTATATTGAAAGAGAAATCAGTTTTAATATTTCCGTCTTTTGTTCATTTGAACAATGATAAAAGTTTTTATATAGTGTATATTCATCTTTGTCAAAGATTTATGAATTTATCAAATGGTGAATATTCATCCTTGTCAAAGATTTATGCATTCGTCAAATGACGAATATTTATCCTTGTCAAATATTTATGCATTCGCAAGATGGTGAATATTCACCCTTGTCGAAGATTTATTCATTCGCAAGATGGTGAATATTTACCCTTGTCAAAGATTTATGCATTCGCCAGATGATGAATATTCGCCCTTGTCAAAGATTTATGCATTCGCAGATGCGTAATATTCCATCCTAGTCAAATATTTATGCATTCGCCAGATGGTGAATATTCGTCCTGTCAAAGATTTAGGCATTTGCCAGATGTTGAATATTCGCCTTTGCCAAAATTTATACATTCGCTAAATGGTGAATATTCGTCCTTGTCAAAGATTTATGCATTCGCCAAATGATGAATATTCATCCTTGTCAAATATTTTTGGATTCGTAAGATGGTGAATATTCATCCTTTTCAAATATTTTTGCATTCTCCAGATGGTGAATATTCGTCCTGGTCAAAGATTTATCCATTCGCCAAATGGT
>JABUQX010007718.1:10000-12500 GCA_015478945.1 Trachelipus rathkii | reverse complement strand
AATATTAATTTATTATTATTATTAATTTATAATATTATTAAATTATTAATATTATATTAATAATCTCATAATTTTCGAGATTTAAAATTTCAAGATTGCAAAATTATCAACTTATGATATTAAATTATATTTAAAAATAATATTAATTTATTAATATTAATCATTAATAATATTAATATTAATAATAATATTATTAATATTAATATTATTAATATTAATATATTATATTAATAATATAATATGAATAATGTAAAATATGAATAATTAATATAATAATATATATTAATTAAATAATAATGAATATTATATTATTATATTAGTAATATATTAAATAATAATAGTAATAAATATTTAATATTTATTAATATTTAATATTAATATTATTAATATTAATATTAATATTATTAATATTAATATTAATATTAATATTATTAATATTATTATTAATAATATTATTATATTATTATTATTAATATTATTATTATTAATATTATTATTATTAATATTATTATTATTTATATTATTATTATTATTATTATTATTTTATTTTCTGATTATTATTTGATAATTTTAATATTATATTATTTTATTATTATTATTATTATTATTATTATTATTATTATTATTATTATTATTATTATTATTATTATTATTATTATTATTATTATTATTATTATTATTATTATTATTATTATTATTGTAAGAATAACTATATTATTTTTTCATTTCCTTGTACTTTCACGAGAAGATTTCTAAAGTTATCAAATTGAATAAATTAACATTTAAATATAATAAAAGAGAAACATTATTGTTATTAATATTACTAGTTAATTCAAGTGTCATTACTCTTGATTAAAGAGTTCCTATTATAATAATTAATAATAATATTATAATGCTATGATAATATTAATTAATAATATTGAAATATAATTATTGCAATAATTATTGTTAAAGTTTAAAGAGTTGAGAGCGAATGATTGAATGAATAGAATGATTTGACTTGTGTCATTTCTATTTTAGCAATAGACTTAACACAAGAGTCATTTAAATGACTTTGAAAGTAGAGTTCATTTGTTTTGTTTGGAGTAAATTTAAGCTGAATTTGAACTTTTAGCTTTTATTATATTATGGTTTTTCTATGATATTTTCAAGACATATTTCTTAATAATATTTTAAAAGTTTGTATGTTATTTTAAAATCTGTTTAATTTACGGATATTATGAATTTTGATCAGTCTAATTTTATTATTGTTTCTCAAAGCACTTAATTTTCTAAGATTTTAAATTTTATTTACAATGCATTATTTACTCTCTCTCTCTCTCTCTCTCTCTCTCTCTCTCTCTCTCTCTCTCTCTCTCTCTCTCTCTCCTCCCTCCTTTCTTCTCCTCTCTTCTCTCTCTCTCCTCTATTCTTCTCTCTCTACTCTTTCTCTCTCTTTTTTTTTTTTTTGTTTAAACATTAATTCATAAACTCATTTTGGTTTTGTAAATTTGTTCCTTACTTAATATTCAAAGCTCATGACATATTTAGACCTGATTACTCATTCATTTCCTTTTGACCTAAATGATATGATTAATGTCTTTGACATTTGTTTCCAACATATTAAGTAAATTATTTCTCTTATTTTTAATGCATATATAATTTTTTATTAGCCAATAGATTTTAGCTTCTATTATATTATGATATGATTATGAGTGATGTATCTCTACATTATTAATATCACAAAAATAGATTTTTTGCTTTCCAAATACTTATTATTGTCTTGCTTTCACTCCATTTCGTCATACGTTTGGAAGAATCCAAGAATTGAAGTTTTATCTAATGTTTAAAGAACCTGAAATTTACATTGTAAGAAATGTCAGCTTTAACATATCCATCTTGTGTTGATTTCAACAATGGTAAAAGTTTTTATGATGGATATTCATCCCTGTCAAAGATTAATGCATTCGTTCAATCTGTGATACTTCACCGTTATCAAAAAATTCATCGCATTGCCAAGCTTTTCCTTTACTATCATATATCAGCAAAATAGAAGAAGACTAAATGAATCACAAGATGACATAACCAGATAGATGAAGCAGAGAATGAATAAGAAAGATCTTAATTTATTTCCATTCTTTATTTATATTATCTTTTGTCTCTTATATTTGACTTCATATTTATAATTACCATTCTTTATCTGAAAGTGACACTATTAATTTGAATTTTTAAATTAATATTTTACTTTATTTAGAAAAAATAGAAAATTTCGTACACCTTAAAAAATTTTTGGTTTCTGTTCAAAATCACCATCATAAATCCTCTGCGCTTATTTGTGATTACACACTCCTTTCGTACGTAATATATATGCATGGCGTTGCAAAATTTATTTTCCCAAACGAATCAAAATTGTATGACATTTTACATTTTTCAACATTAAGTTACGCCTCTAATGTAGTGTTATCATAAATAAGATGCAAATTAATCTATTAAAGTATTTAATCCTATTTAAAAAAAAATT
>JABUQX010007718.1:5000-7500 GCA_015478945.1 Trachelipus rathkii | reverse complement strand
AAAAACCCCGCCATTCATTCCTATTATGCACCTTTCATCTCGCCTCTGCCAAACTCACATTTCTCTCCTCCAGGCATTCGTTTATTAACTCAATTCACTTTTTCTTCGGTCTCCCAGCCGGCGATTCCCAACACACTCCACCACTATACATACTCTTAACCAACCGACTATCATCCATCCTTTCCAATAATCAAACCATCTCAACGTGTACGTTCATTTATGTCTCTTTAACCCTTCTTTCTTCACACCAACACAACTCTCTAATGAGCATCATCCTCATTTTATTAATTCTTCTCACACCTTAACACGCCCTAAAATTGTCCAACTGAACACATTGTACTTTAGATCTATACCTCTTATTCCAGACCGTAGTCTCACTACTATACATTAGCACAGGTAGCAGCATACCCTCATGCAAGATTCTAGCACACTCAAGACATAGTCCCTTGTGATTCCACAAGATTTAATTGCACAGCCAACCGCCGCCATTCACAACTTTCCAACTACACTCTGCATCATCCGTTCCATTTTCATCCAACGTATATTCTAAATATTTAAAATCTGACACTTGTTTCAGCTGCTCACCATCTAACATAACTTCACACCGAGGACTGTCCTCTGTCCTCACTCACAACCGTAACCTTACTCCTTATCTACGTTTTACTTTCAAACCCCATCTTTTACACACCCTGCCGAACTCTTCTACCAATCCTCTCAAACTTCTTTTCAGATTCGCCAAACAAAACCAAATCATCCGCATATAATATTTAGGACACCCTCCACTCTCTTCCAATTCTCCTTCATTCTAACCCCATCCCCTGCCACCCCCACCTTTAATTCTTTTATCACCCCATCCATATACAAATTGAATAACCAAGGAGACATAACACATCCGTGCCTCATTTCCGCTATTAAATCTAAACCAATCACTTTCCTACTCCATTTATTCTTACACACGCTTCACTATCATTACACATACTTTTGATTCCATTCAGAAGCCTACCATCAAGACCATACATAACTAACAGCTGCCATAGAGCTTCTTTATTAATCTTATTATACGCCTGTTGCAAATATATAAAACCTAAACACAATTTATTCTTCTTCTCTCTCTTCTTCTCAATCATTTGTTTCAATGTAAAGATTTGATCCACACATTCTCTTCCACTTCTAAACGCACCTTGTTCTTCACTAATTAGTCTTTCAGTCACTCGGCGCACTCTTTCGACCAAAATACCAGCATATATCTTCCATACAACACTCAACTAATTCCACTATAATTCTTTGTTATCCTTATATAAGGGTACTATTACTGCTCTCCTCCAATCCTTCGGAACTATACCCTCCATAAACGCTTTGTTACACAAATTCCAAATCCAATCAATCACCATTTCGCCTCCGTTCTGGATCATTTCACCAGTAATTTCATCTGTACCTGCAGATTTATCATTCTTCAACTTTCTCACTCTACCCATTACCTCCTCCTTACTAATGACCTGATCCCCATAATACCTATTCCATCTTGCCCCATCAAACCAACACACACTCATTCACTATCATCTCTTCATTACTGCCAATGTTATGCAGATTTTCGATGTGTTCCCTCCACACTCCTCTCACATCCATTTCATCAGTTACGAAAGCACCATCCCTATTCGCATTCTAAGCAGATTCCTCTTATTCTCATTCTTAACTTTACTCGCTTAATTCCAGAAGACCCTTCTATCCTCCTTGCAAACCTTTTATTTACTTCTTCCTTCCTCCAACGTGTGCATCTTCCAGTATTCCTTTTTTTCATCCTTATATAATTCCAAACAACTTTCTTTCGAAACGTCATCATTGGCATTTAGTAAATGCAACCAAGCTTCTTTTTAACTTTTAACCGCTTGCATCACCTCTTCATTCCACCACTTACTGTTAACATTCTTCTTCCTACTTTTGCACATCCACATAGCTCTTTTGCGCTACTTACAACCGATTCCTTCATTTGCTCACATATATATATATATATATATATATATATATAATATATATATATATAATATATATATATATATATATATAACTATATATATTATATTATAATATATATATATAATATATATATAATATATATATATATATATATATATATATATATATAATATTATATATATATATATATATATATATATATATATATATATATATATATATATATATATATATATATATATATAATATATAATTATATATATAATATATTATATACTATATATATATATATATATATATATTATAATATATATATATGTAATATATATATTTATTATAATTAAAATATATAATATAATATAATATATAATATAATATATATATATATATATATATTAATATATATATATATATTATAATATAATATATAGATATATATAATATTTAATAAATATATATATATATATATATATATACTATATATAATATATATATAATAATATATATATTATATATTATATATTAA
>JABUQX010007717.1:20000-78953 GCA_015478945.1 Trachelipus rathkii | reverse complement strand
CGTATATTCTTTTAAACGAAGAAAGCGTTTGATCCAAAAGGGGGTTATCGGAATACTTCCGATTTGACCCGTTTTTGTTAAAATTTATCATCGACGAGGCTATGTCGCTAACGGGATTATGTTCCATCGATTTCAAACCGCCTCCGCCGCCCAAACGTAATTTACTCACGGCGTCCAACTTCTCGTCTATATTCGCGTGTCGACCGAGTCCGTTTAGGTTAAAATTTAACGTTTTGGCCAGTATTAAAGACGGTACGATACTCTCGGTGTTCATTTTCGTATTCACGAACACCATCGGATCGTGAAGATTAATTAAACGCGAAACGAAATTCAATCGTTTCTTTTCCAAATTTTTCAAATTCGACACCTTCTTCAAGTTCTTCACTTTCCGATCCACCAATCCGTTTTCTAAATATTGGAGCGATTTGTCGAGATGTTTCATAGATTTGACGTAATTATTTAAGCGTTTACCTAAACCCCGATCGAAATCTTTAACCAGCGATGAAGCTTCGATAGTTAAAAGATCTAAGTACTTTAATTTTTCGTCGCCGCTTATATCAGCTCCTCCCCTCGTTTCTTCACCGTCGCTACCGCTACCACCGTGTAAAAATCGCCACCAGCTACTGACGACGGTGCTTTTTCTTTCTTCGCCGCGAATCATTTTCGTAGTTTTATCCGTGAAACTAGGAAGATAATCGTTCCAAAGCATATTGGCGTTTTTATAAGCGTCTCTAATTATCGGCGTCAACTGGCTTATCGTCTTATCGATTTCGTCGGAAAAACAAATGATTCGAAACACGTTTTCCCAGTCAGTGGCATTTTCTCGACCGTCGGTGGTATGGATCGAGTCTCGCAAAACTTTCAACAGTTTTTCGTAGTTATTCTGATTGGTTTCTATAGTTTTTTTAAGCCGAGATAATTTCTCTTTGATGTCGCGTAAACCGAATCTCGCAAACCCTACCACGAATTCGTCGGATATCAAAACGTTCTTTTTTGTCCTTCTTTTTTTCCTTTGAACGAAATTATCTTTCTCGTCCTCCCGCTCATCGCCATCTACACCTTCGTCGCTTTCACTACCGCTGCTACTACTACTACTACTACTACTTTCATCCCCGCTACTAAAATTATCCTCGTCGTCTGAGCTACTACCGCTGCTGCTACTACTACTGTCACTATTGCCTAATTCACTTTCGGTTTCGCTTCTCATACTAATACTACCGCTGTCGTCTGATGAGTAATAATATTCA
This sequence comes from Trachelipus rathkii, assembly GCA_015478945.1. Taxonomy (NCBI): domain Eukaryota; kingdom Metazoa; phylum Arthropoda; class Malacostraca; order Isopoda; family Trachelipodidae; genus Trachelipus; species Trachelipus rathkii. The sequence goes on along the minus strand of JABUQX010007717.1, from coordinate 77,706 downwards.
TCGAACAACGCGCAGTCGCTGCCGCCTTCTCTTGAAGAAAAATGTTTTTTTCTCTCCAAAAACACGAGAACTTGTTCACTCACTAATTGATCCGGTCCCTTTTTTTTCTTCTTTTTCCCATCGCCACCGAGGCCTCGCTCGGAAGCTTTTAGCTTTTTTAGTTGAGCGTCGACGCTACCCGCGCATTTTCGAATTTTTTTGAGCGCCTCGATATCCTCGCTGTTGAAACGCGCACCGGATTTTATTATTTCTTCTATCAAATGCGAAAAAAGTACTTCTCCGCCCCCTTGTACGTAATTCGTTAGCAAAGTTTCGATTATTTTTTCCTCGCCCACGATATCGCAAATTTTGGGGGTTACGTATTCGCGGTTATAAGGATCGCCCCCCATTATGGCCATTAATTTATAGAGAGGCGTCGTAAGTTCGGGCGAAATTCTTTGCGAGGGTTGGTTTTCGCGATCCTTCTTTAAAAATTCGCGTATCACGAAGAAATATCTCGAGTTGTAAAATGGAGCGTTCTCGAATAAATCGTTTTTTTCCGGGCCAAAATTTAATACTTGGCTAATTTTTTCGTAGAGGCGCTCGTGATCGCTATAATTATTAATCCTATGCCGCTGGAGCTTCTGCAAATTCAACGCGATCTTGTTGAGTACTTCGTCAGCGAACTTTAAGTACTCCAACAAATCGTTCGGATCGATGGAATTTATCGACGCTTTAACGCTACCGGGTAATACCGCGCGACTCTCGGATTTCAATACGCAGTTCCTATCGATTTCGAACCTCGAACGGCGTTTACGATTTAGGGGGGAGCCGCTTCGGAGCCGATCCTCGTCGCCGTAGTCTTCGTCGCCGTCGTCGTCGTCGTCGTTGTCTACGACTTCGTATTCGTCGTCACTTTGATCACCGAAATAATCGCGAGTTCTAATACCCAAGTGATCGAATGGTGAATGTCGATGACGCTTCCTTTTTCCGATCGAATCGTCGATGAACGGGAAGTATAGGGGCGGGTCGCCGCTGCCGCCGCTGCTGCTAATTTCCGGTCCACGCCCGTCCCCGTAATTCGACGACCAATCCAAATGTTCGTAATAAGTTTTATTAATTATTTTCAATTTTTTTAAGAGGATTTTCGCTTTACTCTTAACGTTAACGTCGTCGTTAAAATTTAAAAGCAGGTTCGATACTTGAGACGCGTTCGTAATGACCACTCTCATTTTATGAATAGCGTCCTTTATAACCGTATCTAGCTTGGAGGCTATGACGGTAATCATTTTTGATGAAGGCGATGTCGACGATGACGTACCACGGCGCCGTTGGTTCTGCCGATTATCGTCTTCACCCCAACCCATAGCATTAGTTATTTTACCGGCGTCGATATTTCTCAAATCGATATCGACGACCGGCGAAATGAAATTGTACGCGTAATTATCGATCGTATTGGCGACCCACTTTCCCTGATGAATGCCGCCTATCAAAGAAGATACGCTTTTGTCACCCTGATAAAACGCGACGAACGCGCCAGGGTTCTGAAGAAACCGTTTCGCGGCATCGGCGATTTTATCGTCGCCGTTAATCACGACGGAATTGGAGGAGGAGGGGGGATCATCACCGCCTCCGCCGCCGATGACACCTTCGTCGTCCACGGGTCCTTCGCCCTCCTCTACGTGACGATTTTCTTTAAGGCCGTAGTAAATTTTTCCGGATCTATAATTCATTTTCGTGAGGGGTTTCAGTATTGATCCCATCGTCATTTTAACATCTCGGTTTTTTAGTACGTTTAATCGATCCAATTCGTTTTTCGCGTAATCCGACTCCCGGCAGCCGGGAATATTATTGGAAGTGACGACGCCTCCCTTGTTTCCCAAAGCCTCATCGTCGTCATCGTCGGTCTTCCTTATCGCTCTAGGGGGCAAACTTATGAAACCCCTTAAATCGGTGACGACGTCTCGAAAAGCCCTTTCGGTCAAACAAGAATGGTTTTTTAAAGTCATGGCGGATAGAGGCAATGTTAGAATTACCTTATTCGTTTGGCGAATCTTAGCGGTGATGTCGCCGAGAGCTTTAATAATACCATCGACGATAAGTTCGACGCTCTTCATTTTTTTCATCGTCGTTTCGTGCGGAGTATTTTGCCCGCTAGGGTTCATAGAATAGGCGATAACGCAAGCGATAATTTCTGAATAAATCTTTAAAAATTTGGGAATATTAATTTTTTCGAATTTGTCGCCGGTATTTTTCTTAATTTTGCGAATCCAGCTAATCGCGTACGGCTCTAACCCCGCGAATGACTTTTTTATGTCGTTAATCGCTTCTTGGTCCATTTTCGCGCTTACCTTTAATTGGGCAGTAGGTTTTTCGAGAGCAGACTCGAGGAGCGTGAAAAACTTTATCAGCGATTCGCTTAGTTCTATAAAATCGAACGCGGAAATTTGAGGATCTACTACGGACGTTAATGAGGAGGAAGAGGAGGAGGAAGTTGGATCTTCGTCGTCTTTGTTCGCGAGCGCCTCAATTTTTTTCGATATGGTTTTGAGTATCTTATTAACTTTTTGGCTTTTCAGATTTTGAGTCGCGTCGTACAAATTTTCAGTGAAATTAATCAAGTTCGGGTCCGCGAAATTCGAATTGATAAATTCGTAATCGTCCATTAAAACGTCGTATAGTTCTTTAGACACGACACTCTGATCTCTCAATAACCACTCTCGCAACACGTATCTCAATGTTCTTCCTCCGTGTCGCATCAGAGTAACCAAAGAAAGCATGTATTTCTTTAAAACTTTCTTCGTCCTAGGATCGTGAACGCGATCGAACATGAGAGGGCTTATAAATTCGCTGCGGGCTTTTTCGGCGCTCAGATTCCTACTTTGCGCGAGAGCGTTTTTTAACTGGGCACCCATTATCGCCGTTTCCACGTCCGCGAAGATAAAACGGTCCGGACCCGAAGATACTACGCAACCCGAAAGTATATTATTACTAATATCTCTGCAGAAAAAATCGATAATATTTCCCTTTTCCAGGTATACGGTCTGGTTTCTAAACTTTGACGACTTAACGCGATCCAGCGTTCTATTATAATTTTGCAGTTCTTTGAAAAAAACGGCGTCGTCGTCCTTACGACTTCGCCGCCGCCGTCGCCGCTCCCCCATTTCTTCGCCAATTCCATTCCCAGCGTCGTCGCTATCGTCGTCGTCGTCGTCGTCGCTACTGCTTCCGAAACTATAGTCGTCGTTGTCGCAACTCCCGAAAGCCATTTCGAAAGAGCTCATAATATCCGCCTCGTTATTCGCGCCATCGTGCGAGAAAGATGAACTAAAGGATTCGATCCGATCGGAAGTGCGCGTGAACTGCCGCAACGACGTATCGAACTTAATTATTTTTGGCAAAAGGTTTTTGAAGGTTTTTTGAGCCATTTTACTGTTCGCTATGTAAAAAACGAGCTTTCGAATATTTCCGTTCATTCGTTTTTGTTTCCTAAAATCGGATTTCGTCCACGATTTCAAAATTAACGCATCGCTCAAAGGACCGAAGCAATTATCCAAATGCGTTACTAAATCTTCGCGGGAGGTAAAGAGTCTACCCGTTTCCTTTTCGGACGCGTAAGCTTCGAACCCTCGCTCGCTAGGTTTTACGTTTATTAGCGGCAGCGCTATAGTTTCGGCGGCTTTTAGAAAGATTTCAATTTCGGCGTTCAAGAGGGTCTTCGCGCACTCGCCGCCGTCGTCGTTCCCGTTTTTTAAGAATGATATTACGGCGGGAGAGACGATCGCGATTTCGTTTCCTTCGTTTTTGCTCAATTTTTGGCAAACGTACGTTAAAACAACTTTGAATAAAAACTCGATGACGGTTTGATTCATCGTGTTGTCATCCTCCGACTCGGATACGTAATTTTTGAACACTTCCGCTTCTAAAATGTTTCTCTCGCGAGGAGTGTCTCCTAAGCAAAAATTGATCAGGTCTAGAAACGTTTGAACGTAGTTAATTAGCAAAACCGTGACAACTATCATCTCCAAATGAAAGGAATTCGCGTGAAGAACGAGGGTCCTCGCTAATTCCGCTTTTAACTTCTCGATTTCGATTTTAATTCCGATTAAATTTTTCCTTTTCTTCCTGCAACGGTGGCCTATTCGCCCTTCGTCACCCCCTAATTTTCGAATTTTACCGTCGTTCGAAAACGGTAAAACGTTTCTTCCGCTCAAGAGCGTAAAAAGCTTTACTTCCAATCTACCTAGCAGGGTTACGATCTCGTCAGCGATTCGGGGAGGAATGATTACCTCCACGCCGTCATTTTCTCGGTCGAAGTCGAGCCGTAAGGCTACGACTCTCGAATCTCGTTCCTTCATTCCGGCATCCTTATTAATATCGCTTAAGATTTTTTGCAAATCTATCACCGAAGAGGAGGAAGAGGACTCGGGTAGCCTTATATGAATCGTGTCGCCTACGGGAGAAACGTTTAAAAACATATCTTTGTTAAAGGTACTTAATCTTTTTTCGCCGTCGAAGTATTTGTCCACGAAAGAAGATTGAGCTAGGTAAACGGTGCCGTTGCTAATACCAGAAGGAATCTCCGTCTCATCACCCTTTTTAACGGGCGTTTCCTCGCTGCGATTTTCGCTAGTCTTTGCTTTTTTATCGTCGCGTTGCTTTTCATTATCGAGATCATCATCACCTTTATTTTCTTTTTCTTCGTCATCTACGTTGGAAACCGAGGCTGAAACGGGGTCCGGAGTACCATCGTCTCTGCGATTTTCTCCCGTCTCTACTTCTTTATCGTCGTTACGCTCTTCGTCGTTAAGATCAAAATTTTCGAGGCTATCGATGTCATCATCACCTTCTTCTTCTTCTTCTTTTCTTTCGTCATCTACGTTCGAAACCGAGGCTGAAAAGGGGCCCGAAGAACCATCGTCTCTGCGATTTTCGCCCGTCTCTACTTCGTTATCGTTGCTATGCTCTACGACATTAGGGTCGTAATTTTCAAAACTATCGTCATTTTGGAAATCTGCTAAAAATTCTCTCGAGTCCGCGCCCTTATTATTATCATCGTGGAAAATATAGGGGTCATCGTTGACGAAGAGCGAACTCGTTCCAAAAAGCCGCGGACCTTCATATTTCGTCGCGGGTTTATTATCTATAGCGATAATTTTTTTTAACGTCTCTTCTTTTTTTCTTTCATCGCTCTTCGAATCCGTAAATTTCTTCACCTGATCCTTCACAAATCTAACCGTTTTTCGCGTTCTGCGTTTCCATTGGTTCTTCTTATCCTTAACGTACGAATTATATAATTCCTCATCGCTCTGATTCTTATCGAATTTATCTGGGCGTGACACGCCCGGTGGTGTCTTGGAAGTACCCTGTTGCGTTGGAAACATGTCTCGAAATTAAAAGTAGGGGTGTGTCTTTCGTATTTCTTGAAATAAGAATTATTTCGAAAATACTGCACAATTGATGATATAAATATTTGTTTAAAGAAACGATCAGCGATAAATTTGCGTAAAAGTTTTACCGCGCATAAAAATAAATTTTGTGAAAAATGAAAATTTTATAAAAATATTTATTACCTTTTTTTTTAAAAATAAAAATTAAAATTATAAAAAGACGAGCAATAAAAAGAAATGTGTTGATATGAAAATGTTATATCGATAGACGACACCACCATGGAGAGTAAAAGAGAAAAAACTTTATACTACCAATTACTTAACGGGAACGTTCAACATCCGTATAAAGCGTACGCGGGGTCCGCCGCCTACGATCTCGCCGCTCCGAGAAACGTCGTGATACCCAGAGAGACGTTATTATCCGTGCCCTTGGATATTATTTTCGACATCCCTAAAAACTGTTACGGGCGTATCGCCCTTAGATCCGGCTTAGCGAAGGAGGAAATAGACGTGCGCGGTGGCGTGATCGACAACGATTACCGCGGAAATGTTCACGTTCTGTTGCGCAACGAGAGTCGCGCTAAAGATTTCAGAATAAAAAAGGGCGATCGTTTGGTCCAATTTATTTTAGAAAAATATCAAAGAGCTAAAATCGAAAAAGTTGAAAGAATCCAGCCCTACTACCGCGAATCAACGGCAACGGAAACAGAAAGAGAAAGGGGTTCAAAAGGATTCGGTTCTTCCGGATTGAACGAAATTCTTATCTAGATAGTTTATGTATCGCTATTTTTAATAAATGATTACTATGGTTTTCTTTATTTTAATAACATCCCTGGCTTTAGAAAGGCGTCGTACTGTTTATCCGTGAAACTCTTTTTATAACCAAATGACGTTCCGAAAGCATCTCGCAAATACGTCCCAGGGTGTAAAATTAATCGCTCGATTTCTTTTCGCCCTCTGCTCGTTTTCAAAATTTCGCTATCGCCGTTAAAATAAATTAGTTTTCCTATTTGTCGCGGTGAAATGTCGTAAACCCCTCTGAGCAACTGCCGACCTTCGTCGGCTCGATCAGAGTTTTCGACTATGAAATAATTACAGGTCGCGTAGATCACTATCACGAGTAGCCACAGGGAAACAAAAGTTAACCAACGAGGGAACTCGAACATTATTAATATAATTATTATTATAATTATCGTTATTGTTATTATTATTACAATGAACGATATGTTATATTTTTTTATTTAATTAATTAAAATCTTAATTTTAAAATAAAATAATAATATCCAAAAATCGTAACGCATAAAATTTTAGCCAAAATATCGAATCGAACTATAAAAGAGGCTTTTGTCGAGTTCATCGGCAGTTCTGACTCCCGCGAAAAAGAGTTAATCTGATTGAAGAATCCAAAATTAACGCAGCACAGCATGACGTTGCGACAAACTTCTTTGAAGAAAGCGATCGTCTTCTTCTCGATAGACGCGCTGTTTCTACTTTTTGCGATCGCTCCCGTTTTCATTTTCGAATTCGCTATCGAACCGCGTCAGCAGGGATTCTTCTGCGACGATAATTCGATAAGATACCCCTACGAAGATCCGATAGTTCCAACATCGTTACTGCTCGCCTTTTTTATAAGCGTGCCAATTATAATGATTTCCACTCTGGAATACGCGAGGATGATCAAGGATGAAACCTTTACGACGTCGAGATGGTTACGCTCTCTGTACGAGATTTTGAAAGTGTTCGCCTTCGGGTTCGGGCTTTCGGTTTTAACGGTGGAAGTCTTCAAATTTACGCTAGGCGCCCTGCGACCCCACTTCTTGAGCCTTTGCAATCCGAAAAACGAGTGCTCGCAGAAGAGTCGTTATATTTTCGGTGGCGATGTTTGCACCAAAGGCGGCAACGAAACCATCGACGAATTATTAAAAAAAGCGAGACTCTCGTTTGTATCGGCGCACGCCTCAGTGTCGGCGTTCAGTTCATCCTTCGCGATTTTTTACATTCAGTACAAAATTAAGATCGAAAAGGACCACGTGCTAATCAGACCCTTTATCCAATACGTATGGTTTATTTTGGCGGTCGCGGTTTCAATTTCTCGCGTCGCCGATCACCATCATCGCTGGTCCGACGTAGTAGCCGGTTTCATTAACGGTGTACTGTTTGCCGCCTTTTGCAGTTTCGCGATCCTAAAATTTCAAAGTCACAGCCACCGCCACGACACGAAAAGCGCGAAAGAGGAAGAAGAAGAAAAAAAAGAGACTAATTGGCGGATGATCGGAAATTCGAGAAAAATCAGCAGCGGAGCTACGAGTATACAAAAGAATAGCGACGAGTTTTGCCCTAAAAGGGAACCGGAAATTCAGAGATTTTCGCCGTGCCCGCCACCTCCAGAATGCTTCTTTATTAATGAAACTCTTCCCTAATAAATATTCGTTATCACCAATTTGTTATTGTTTTCATACAAAAAAAAAAACAAAAATACTCCCTAGTATTTATTTCAGAGAGACGACGACATCGTGAAAATGAATTAGTTAAAAAAAATAACGGCTTTAATAGGGTTTACCCATATATAAGTTTTTCTCCGCCTTCACTGTCGATAACATTTATAAATAACTTTTTTTAATCGACGATTTTTCGCCCCCCGTAAAAACGTAATTAAAACACTAAATTTTTTATAATAATAAAATTTTTAATTTTAAAAAGTTGTTTTGTATTAACTAAAATATTTTAAATATAAAAACCGACCAATTTTTTCTTTATTTAAACGAACCGTCGGAGCTTTTTTTCATTTCTCGCCCGAGTGCTTTCACGACAAAAAATTTAATTCCGTAGAAATGACTTACTTATCGATCATAATAATATCGATATTGGCCCTTCAATCCACATTTAGCTCAGACGCCGACGAAAAACTAGAAAGAAAAGAAATTTGCGTTAGGTCATACCCGTATTTCGATTTCGATAGTCATTTTATAAATTTAACGAGAGAAAAATTCCATTTCACCAGAACTATATCCAAGGAATGTAAAGATGAGAAGTCGAGACTGCAATTCCGTTTCAAAAAATACAAAAATGGAAAAAAAAGACTCGGGATATTTAAAAAAAGCTTGAAATTATTAAATTTAAAAATACACACGAACGAAATATATTATATGAACTTCATTAACAAAACCCTGTATCTTGGAAAAGAAGGAATACCAAATTCGTTGTATTTCGGAATGGTATACACGAAATGCGGTCGCACTGGACAAAAAATAAAAGACGGCCAGGAGTGTGTCGTCTCCCACGTCTTAGCACCGACCGATTTACATATTATCTTAGATGTCGGATACTTTAACACGCCCGATCCTTCTAACCTAGATAAATACAAATTCGATGGTCTTATAGTTAGAGGGAAGTGCGTGGACATCTGCGTCGTCTCGAGCGAGAAAGAAGCAAAATCTCCTTTTTCCTGTTTCTTCTATAACAACCCCCTCCGGGAAAACGTTATTAAAGAGCTCGTTAATGAAAACGATTGAGCAATCTAATTTGTAACTATAAGGTAAATAATATATAAATAAGGTGTGGAATGATGAAAATTTATTCCTTATATTTAATATAAAATCGAATTATTTCAGTTTAGGAAAATATTATTGTATAATATATATAAATTTGTATAAAAATATTTGAAAGAATAAAAAAGAATTTGTATAAAAAGCGTGCTGTTCTTTTATTTTTCCTAAAAGCTAATACAAACTCGTCGTTGAGTGAACGAGAAGTGTATTAGTAAAAAAAATGACGAGATCGGTGGGATTTTCTTTAATCGTATTATTATCATGTTTCCAGTTAATCCCTCTTACGGACACCACATCGAGTTCTACAAAAATAGACGAATTATGTATTCGGACCTTCCTAAAGTTCGACTTTTTCCTTCCCGTAATTAACTTAACGAAAGGAGAAATAAACGTTTATAAATCGCCGTTCATCTTATGTGAAGCGTCGTACGTTACGATAAATATCGTGAGAAAAGAAACTCAAAACATTATTATTTCAGACGAAAAGTTTAATATCGATGGATTTTCGCCGTTTTTTAATTACATAATAAGTTACGAAATCGTTCCCTCGTTACTACCATCGTCGTCGCGAACGAAGAAATCAATTTTGAAATTGGTTGGAAAAAAATGTGATCCTTTCGAAAGTAAAGACGATTGCGAATTATTAAAAGAGTATAGAATTCCCTTCGAAAGGATCCCATCGGTAGGACTAAATATTAACGGATCGTGCGTAAAAATGTGCATTGAAGTCGACACGGAAGAAAGGAAAGATTTTGGAAATCGCTTCCTATTTAGCGAGTCCGTTTTCACGATGTTGGGAAATTTCAGAGGATATGCGAAACTAAACAGATCAGAAAATATCCCGGCTCTAGAAAAGGTTTTCCACGATTTAAATTCTTTTCTCAATAAAGATTTCGGGAAATTTATAGCGGTTATTATAGTGAATAACACATTAGTAACTATAATAACATACGTAATTGTTTCCTACATTATGCTTCGAATAATTATGAAAGAGCTAGAAAAGAAAATGAAATTATTAAAAGAAAGTATTCAAACAGGGTGCGCTGAAAAACAGACGAAAGTGAAAGATACGTATAGCGTCCCCATTTCTTTACCCCATTATTACGATAGTCGAACCGTCGAATCCTCAGCCTCCGGCCCGATTTACGCAGCCGTTGATAAAGGATCGAAACCGGAACCTTTTTTCGGAATTGTAGAAGGAAGAGGGAGAGAAGGATACGCGAACTCCGGCACGACGATGAGCGCGTTTACCGATCGCAAAACGAAGTCGCCGAACGAAAATCACTATTTGGATATGAAGAAAAGTAGTTCCATGAAAGAAGCGATGTTTTCGAATATTCAGATCTCGGCGTCGACAACGACCGGCGCGCCTCTCCCACCGCAGAGTCACCCTCCCAAAACTTTCGACATTTCTGATAATGTTCGTTCTTCGCGCGTTTTCTTATCGGAAAACGATAGCGATTATTCCGAGATACATTTCCCAATAGGAAAAGATGACGACGACGACGATGAATCAGACGACAATCTATCCACGGCATCCACCTCATTCGAGTTCGAAAAACACATCGATGATATATCCAATACGAAAAAATTAGAGTACCAAGCGTCAACGACTTCCGTTGCCAGATCTATTTCCTCCACCGCTGCAGCCCTCGTAGTTGCGGCTGCAGCGGTGGAGGAAATAGATCTGGCAACGGAAGTCGTTGACGCTTGGTACTCTAATTTTTTCGTATTGGATATATCATCGATGTGTTTTTCGAACTCGAATGAGGTGGATGCCGTGGATAGATTGTCGTCTGATTCATCGTCGTCGTCGTCATCTTTTCCTATTGGGAAATGTATCTCGGAATAATCGCTATCGTTTTCCGATAAGAAAACGCGCGAAGAACGAACATTATCAGAAATGTCGAAAGTTTTGGGAGGGTGACTCTGCGGTGGGAGAGGCGCGCCGGTCGTTGTCGACGCCGAGATCTGAATATTCGAAAACATCGCTTCTTTCATGGAACTACTTTTCTTCATATCCAAATAGTGATTTTCGTTCGGCGACTTCGTTTTGCGATCGGTAAACGCGCTCATCGTCGTGCCGGAGTTCGCGTATCCTTCTCTCCCTCTTCCTTCTACAATTCCGAAAAAAGGTTCCGGTTTCGATCCTTTATCAACGGCTGCGTAAATCGGGCCGGAGGCTGAGGATTCGACGGTTCGACTATCGTAATAATGGGGTAAAGAAATGGGGACGCTATACGTATCTTTCACTTTCGTCTGTTTTTCAGCGCACCCTGTTTGAATACTTTCTTTTAATAATTTCATTTTCTTTTCTAGCTCTTTCATAATTATTCGAAGCATAATGTAGGAAACAATTACGTATGTTATTATAGTTACCAATGTGTTATTCACTATAATAACCGCTATAAATTTCCCGAAATCTTTATTGAGAAAAGAATTTAAATCGTGGAAAACCTTTTCTAGAGCCGGGATATTTTCTGATCTGTTTAGTTTCGCATATCCTCTGAAATTTCCCAACATCGTGAAAACGGACTCGCTAAATAGGAAGCGATTTCCAAAATCTTTCCTTTCTTCCGTGTCGACTTCAATGCACATTTTTACGCACGATCCGTTAATATTTAGTCCTACCGATGGGATCCTTTCGAAGGGAATTCTATACTCTTTTAATAATTCGCAATCGTCTTTACTTTCGAAAGGATCACATTTTTTTCCAACCAATTTCAAAATTGATTTCTTCGTTCGCGACGACGATGGTAGTAACGAGGGAACGATTTCGTAACTTATTATGTAATTAAAAAACGGCGAAAATCCATCGATATTAAACTTTTCGTCTGAAATAATAATGTTTTGAGTTTCTTTTCTCACGATATTTATCGTAACGTACGACGCTTCACATAAGATGAACGGCGATTTATAAACGTTTATTTCTCCTTTCGTTAAGTTAATTACGGGAAGGAAAAAGTCGAACTTTAGGAAGGTCCGAATACATAATTCGTCTATTTTTGTAGAACTCGATGTGGTGTCCGTAAGAGGGATTAACTGGAAACATGATAATAATACGATTAAAGAAAATCCCACCGATCTCGTCATTTTTTTTACTAATACACTTCTCGTTCACTCAACGACGAGTTTGTATTAGCTTTTAGGAAAAATAAAAGAACAGCACGCTTTTTATACAAATTCTTTTTTATTCTTTCAAATATTTTTATACAAATTTATATATATTATACAATAATATTTTCCTAAACTGAAATAATTCGATTTTATATTAAATATAAGGAATAAATTTTCATCATTCCACACCTTATTTATATATTATTTACCTTATAGTTACAAATTAGATTGCTCAATCGTTTTCATTAACGAGCTCTTTAATAACGTTTTCCCGGAGGGGGTTGTTATAGAAGAAACAGGAAAAAGGAGATTTTGCTTCTTTCTCGCTCGAGACGACGCAGATGTCCACGCACTTCCCTCTAACTATAAGACCATCGAATTTGTATTTATCTAGGTTAGAAGGATCGGGCGTGTTAAAGTATCCGACATCTAAGATAATATGTAAATCGGTCGGTGCTAAGACGTGGGAGACGACACACTCCTGGCCGTCTTTTATTTTTTGTCCAGTGCGACCGCATTTCGTGTATACCATTCCGAAATACAACGAATTTGGTATTCCTTCTTTTCCAAGATACAGGGTTTTGTTAATGAAGTTCATATAATATATTTCGTTCGTGTGTATTTTTAAATTTAATAATTTCAAGCTTTTTTTAAATATCCCGAGTCTTTTTTTTCCATTTTTGTATTTTTTGAAACGGAATTGCAGTCTCGACTTCTCATCTTTACATTCCTTGGATATAGTTCTCGTGAAATGGAATTTTTCTCTCGTTAAATTTATAAAATGACTATCGAAATCGAAATACGGGTATGACCTAACGCAAATTTCTTTTCTTTCTAGTTTTTCGTCGGCGTCTGAGCTAAATGTGGATTGAAGGGCCAATATCGATATTATTATGATCGATAAGTAAGTCATTTCTACGGAATTAAATTTTTTGTCGTGAAAGCACTCGGGCGAGAAATGAAAAAAAGCTCCGACGGTTCGTTTAAATAAAGAAAAAATTGGTCGGTTTTTATATTTAAAATATTTTAGTTAATACAAAACAACTTTTTAAAATTAAAAATTTTATTATTATAAAAAATTTAGTGTTTTAATTACGTTTTTACGGGGGGCGAAAAATCGTCGATTAAAAAAAGTTATTTATAAATGTTATCGACAGTGAAGGCGGAGAAAAACTTATATATGGGTAAACCCTATTAAAGCCGTTATTTTTTTTAACTAATTCATTTTCACGATGTCGTCGTCTCTCTGAAATAAATACTAGGGAGTATTTTTGTTTTTTTTTTTGTATGAAAACAATAACAAATTGGTGATAACGAATATTTATTAGGGAAGAGTTTCATTAATAAAGAAGCATTCTGGAGGTGGCGGGCACGGCGAAAATCTCTGAATTTCCGGTTCCCTTTTAGGGCAAAACTCGTCGCTATTCTTTTGTATACTCGTAGCTCCGCTGCTGATTTTTCTCGAATTTCCGATCATCCGCCAATTAGTCTCTTTTTTTTCTTCTTCTTCCTCTTTCGCGCTTTTCGTGTCGTGGCGGTGGCTGTGACTTTGAAATTTTAGGATCGCGAAACTGCAAAAGGCGGCAAACAGTACACCGTTAATGAAACCGGCTACTACGTCGGACCAGCGATGATGGTGATCGGCGACGCGAGAAATTGAAACCGCGACCGCCAAAATAAACCATACGTATTGGATAAAGGGTCTGATTAGCACGTGGTCCTTTTCGATCTTAATTTTGTACTGAATGTAAAAAATCGCGAAGGATGAACTGAACGCCGACACTGAGGCGTGCGCCGATACAAACGAGAGTCTCGCTTTTTTTAATAATTCGTCGATGGTTTCGTTGCCGCCTTTGGTGCAAACATCGCCACCGAAAATATAACGACTCTTCTGCGAGCACTCGTTTTTCGGATTGCAAAGGCTCAAGAAGTGGGGTCGCAGGGCGCCTAGCGTAAATTTGAAGACTTCCACCGTTAAAACCGAAAGCCCGAACCCGAAGGCGAACACTTTCAAAATCTCGTACAGAGAGCGTAACCATCTCGACGTCGTAAAGGTTTCATCCTTGATCATCCTCGCGTATTCCAGAGTGGAAATCATTATAATTGGCACGCTTATAAAAAAGGCGAGCAGTAACGATGTTGGAACTATCGGATCTTCGTAGGGGTATCTTATCGAATTATCGTCGCAGAAGAATCCCTGCTGACGCGGTTCGATAGCGAATTCGAAAATGAAAACGGGAGCGATCGCAAAAAGTAGAAACAGCGCGTCTATCGAGAAGAAGACGATCGCTTTCTTCAAAGAAGTTTGTCGCAACGTCATGCTGTGCTGCGTTAATTTTGGATTCTTCAATCAGATTAACTCTTTTTCGCGGGAGTCAGAACTGCCGATGAACTCGACAAAAGCCTCTTTTATAGTTCGATTCGATATTTTGGCTAAAATTTTATGCGTTACGATTTTTGGATATTATTATTTTATTTTAAAATTAAGATTTTAATTAATTAAATAAAAAAATATAACATATCGTTCATTGTAATAATAATAACAATAACGATAATTATAATAATAATTATATTAATAATGTTCGAGTTCCCTCGTTGGTTAACTTTTGTTTCCCTGTGGCTACTCGTGATAGTGATCTACGCGACCTGTAATTATTTCATAGTCGAAAACTCTGATCGAGCCGACGAAGGTCGGCAGTTGCTCAGAGGGGTTTACGACATTTCACCGCGACAAATAGGAAAACTAATTTATTTTAACGGCGATAGCGAAATTTTGAAAACGAGCAGAGGGCGAAAAGAAATCGAGCGATTAATTTTACACCCTGGGACGTATTTGCGAGATGCTTTCGGAACGTCATTTGGTTATAAAAAGAGTTTCACGGATAAACAGTACGACGCCTTTCTAAAGCCAGGGATGTTATTAAAATAAAGAAAACCATAGTAATCATTTATTAAAAATAGCGATACATAAACTATCTAGATAAGAATTTCGTTCAATCCGGAAGAACCGAATCCTTTTGAACCCCTTTCTCTTTCTGTTTCCGTTGCCGTTGATTCGCGGTAGTAGGGCTGGATTCTTTCAACTTTTTCGATTTTAGCTCTTTGATATTTTTCTAAAATAAATTGGACCAAACGATCGCCCTTTTTTATTCTGAAATCTTTAGCGCGACTCTCGTTGCGCAACAGAACGTGAACATTTCCGCGGTAATCGTTGTCGATCACGCCACCGCGCACGTCTATTTCCTCCTTCGCTAAGCCGGATCTAAGGGCGATACGCCCGTAACAGTTTTTAGGGATGTCGAAAATAATATCCAAGGGCACGGATAATAACGTCTCTCTGGGTATCACGACGTTTCTCGGAGCGGCGAGATCGTAGGCGGCGGACCCCGCGTACGCTTTATACGGATGTTGAACGTTCCCGTTAAGTAATTGGTAGTATAAAGTTTTTTCTCTTTTACTCTCCATGGTGGTGTCGTCTATCGATATAACATTTTCATATCAACACATTTCTTTTTATTGCTCGTCTTTTTATAATTTTAATTTTTATTTTTAAAAAAAAAGGTAATAAATATTTTTATAAAATTTTCATTTTTCACAAAATTTATTTTTATGCGCGGTAAAACTTTTACGCAAATTTATCGCTGATCGTTTCTTTAAACAAATATTTATATCATCAATTGTGCAGTATTTTCGAAATAATTCTTATTTCAAGAAATACGAAAGACACACCCCTACTTTTAATTTCGAGACATGTTTCCAACGCAACAGGGTACTTCCAAGACACCACCGGGCGTGTCACGCCCAGATAAATTCGATAAGAATCAGAGCGATGAGGAATTATATAATTCGTACGTTAAGGATAAGAAGAACCAATGGAAACGCAGAACGCGAAAAACGGTTAGATTTGTGAAGGATCAGGTGAAGAAATTTACGGATTCGAAGAGCGATGAAAGAAAAAAAGAAGAGACGTTAAAAAAAATTATCGCTATAGATAATAAACCCGCGACGAAATATGAAGGTCCGCGGCTTTTTGGAACGAGTTCGCTCTTCGTCAACGATGACCCCTATATTTTCCACGATGATAATAATAAGGGCGCGGACTCGAGAGAATTTTTAGCAGATTTCCAAAATGACGATAGTTTTGAAAATTACGACCCTAATGTCGTAGAGCATAGCAACGATAACGAAGTAGAGACGGGCGAAAATCGCAGAGACGATGGTTCTTCGGGCCCCTTTTCAGCCTCGGTTTCGAACGTAGATGACGAAAGAAAAGAAGAAGAAGAAGAAGGTGATGATGACATCGATAGCCTCGAAAATTTTGATCTTAACGACGAAGAGCGTAACGACGATAAAGAAGTAGAGACGGGAGAAAATCGCAGAGACGATGGTACTCCGGACCCCGTTTCAGCCTCGGTTTCCAACGTAGATGACGAAGAAAAAGAAAATAAAGGTGATGATGATCTCGATAATGAAAAGCAACGCGACGATAAAAAAGCAAAGACTAGCGAAAATCGCAGCGAGGAAACGCCCGTTAAAAAGGGTGATGAGACGGAGATTCCTTCTGGTATTAGCAACGGCACCGTTTACCTAGCTCAATCTTCTTTCGTGGACAAATACTTCGACGGCGAAAAAAGATTAAGTACCTTTAACAAAGATATGTTTTTAAACGTTTCTCCCGTAGGCGACACGATTCATATAAGGCTACCCGAGTCCTCTTCCTCCTCTTCGGTGATAGATTTGCAAAAAATCTTAAGCGATATTAATAAGGATGCCGGAATGAAGGAACGAGATTCGAGAGTCGTAGCCTTACGGCTCGACTTCGACCGAGAAAATGACGGCGTGGAGGTAATCATTCCTCCCCGAATCGCTGACGAGATCGTAACCCTGCTAGGTAGATTGGAAGTAAAGCTTTTTACGCTCTTGAGCGGAAGAAACGTTTTACCGTTTTCGAACGACGGTAAAATTCGAAAATTAGGGGGTGACGAAGGGCGAATAGGCCACCGTTGCAGGAAGAAAAGGAAAAATTTAATCGGAATTAAAATCGAAATCGAGAAGTTAAAAGCGGAATTAGCGAGGACCCTCGTTCTTCACGCGAATTCCTTTCATTTGGAAATGATGGTCGTGTCGGTTTTGCTAATCAATTACGTTCAAACGTTTCTAGACCTGATCAATTTTTGCTTAGGAGACACTCCTCGCGAGAGAAACATTTTAGAAGCGGAAGTGTTCAAAAATTACGTATCCGAGTCGGAGGATGACAACACGATGAATCAAACCGTCATCGAGTTTTTATTCAAAGTTGTTTTAACGTACGTTTGCCAAAAATTGAGCAAAAACGAAGGAAACGAAATCGCGATCGTCTCTCCCGCCGTAATATCATTCTTAAAAAACGGGAACGACGACGGCGGCGAGTGCGCGAAGACCCTCTTGAACGCCGAAATTGAAATCTTTCTAAAAGCCGCCGAAACTATAGCGCTGCCGCTAATAAACGTAAAACCTAGCGAGCGAGGGTTCGAAGCTTACGCGTCCGAAAAGGAAACGGGTAGACTCTTTACCTCCCGCGAAGATTTAGTAACGCATTTGGATAATTGCTTCGGTCCTTTGAGCGATGCGTTAATTTTGAAATCGTGGACGAAATCCGATTTTAGGAAACAAAAACGAATGAACGGAAATATTCGAAAGCTCGTTTTTTACATAGCGAACAGTAAAATGGCTCAAAAAACCTTCAAAAACCTTTTGCCAAAAATAATTAAGTTCGATACGTCGTTGCGGCAGTTCACGCGCACTTCCGATCGGATCGAATCCTTTAGTTCATCTTTCTCGCACGATGGCGCGAATAACGAGGCGGATATTATGAGCTCTTTCGAAATGGCTTTCGGGAGTTGCGACAACGACGACTATAGTTTCGGAAGCAGTAGCGACGACGACGACGACGACGATAGCGACGACGCTGGGAATGGAATTGGCGAAGAAATGGGGGAGCGGCGACGGCGGCGGCGAAGTCGTAAGGACGACGACGCCGTTTTTTTCAAAGAACTGCAAAATTATAATAGAACGCTGGATCGCGTTAAGTCGTCAAAGTTTAGAAACCAGACCGTATACCTGGAAAAGGGAAATATTATCGATTTTTTCTGCAGAGATATTAGTAATAATATACTTTCGGGTTGCGTAGTATCTTCGGGTCCGGACCGTTTTATCTTCGCGGACGTGGAAACGGCGATAATGGGTGCCCAGTTAAAAAACGCTCTCGCGCAAAGTAGGAATCTGAGCGCCGAAAAAGCCCGCAGCGAATTTATAAGCCCTCTCATGTTCGATCGCGTTCACGATCCTAGGACGAAGAAAGTTTTAAAGAAATACATGCTTTCTTTGGTTACTCTGATGCGACACGGAGGAAGAACATTGAGATACGTGTTGCGAGAGTGGTTATTGAGAGATCAGAGTGTCGTGTCTAAAGAACTATACGACGTTTTAATGGACGATTACGAATTTATCAATTCGAATTTCGCGGACCCGAACTTGATTAATTTCACTGAAAATTTGTACGACGCGACTCAAAATCTGAAAAGCCAAAAAGTTAATAAGATACTCAAAACCATATCGAAAAAAATTGAGGCGCTCGCGAACAAAGACGACGAAGATCCAACTTCCTCCTCCTCTTCCTCCTCATTAACGTCCGTAGTAGATCCTCAAATTTCCGCGTTCGATTTTATAGAACTAAGCGAATCGCTGATAAAGTTTTTCACGCTCCTCGAGTCTGCTCTCGAAAAACCTACTGCCCAATTAAAGGTAAGCGCGAAAATGGACCAAGAAGCGATTAACGACATAAAAAAGTCATTCGCGGGGTTAGAGCCGTACGCGATTAGCTGGATTCGCAAAATTAAGAAAAATACCGGCGACAAATTCGAAAAAATTAATATTCCCAAATTTTTAAAGATTTATTCAGAAATTATCGCTTGCGTTATCGCCTATTCTATGAACCCTAACGGGCAAAATACTCCGCACGAAACGACGATGAAAAAAATGAAGAGCGTCGAACTTATCGTCGATGGTATTATTAAAGCTCTCGGCGACATCACCGCTAAGATTCGCCAAACGAATAAGGTAATTCTAACATTGCCTCTATCCGCCATGACTTTAAAAAACCATTCTTGTTTGACCGAAAGGGCTTTTCGCGACGTCGTCACCGATTTAAGGGGTTTCATAAGTTTGCCCCCTAGAGCGATAAGGAAGACCGACGATGACGACGATGAGGCTTTGGGAAACAAGGGAGGCGTCGTCACTTCCAATAATATTCCCGGCTGCCGGGAGTCGGATTACGCGAAAAACGAATTGGATCGATTAAACGTACTAAAAAACCGAGATGTTAAAATGACGATGGGATCAATACTGAAACCCCTCACGAAAATGAATTATAGATCCGGAAAAATTTACTACGGCCTTAAAGAAAATCGTCACGTAGAGGAGGGCGAAGGACCCGTGGACGACGAAGGTGTCATCGGCGGCGGAGGCGGTGATGATCCCCCCTCCTCCTCCAATTCCGTCGTGATTAACGGCGACGATAAAATCGCCGATGCCGCGAAACGGTTTCTTCAGAACCCTGGCGCGTTCGTCGCGTTTTATCAGGGTGACAAAAGCGTATCTTCTTTGATAGGCGGCATTCATCAGGGAAAGTGGGTCGCCAATACGATCGATAATTACGCGTACAATTTCATTTCGCCGGTCGTCGATATCGATTTGAGAAATATCGACGCCGGTAAAATAACTAATGCTATGGGTTGGGGTGAAGACGATAATCGGCAGAACCAACGGCGCCGTGGTACGTCATCGTCGACATCGCCTTCATCAAAAATGATTACCGTCATAGCCTCCAAGCTAGATACGGTTATAAAGGACGCTATTCATAAAATGAGAGTGGTCATTACGAACGCGTCTCAAGTATCGAACCTGCTTTTAAATTTTAACGACGACGTTAACGTTAAGAGTAAAGCGAAAATCCTCTTAAAAAAATTGAAAATAATTAATAAAACTTATTACGAACATTTGGATTGGTCGTCGAATTACGGGGACGGGCGTGGACCGGAAATTAGCAGCAGCGGCGGCAGCGGCGACCCGCCCCTATACTTCCCGTTCATCGACGATTCGATCGGAAAAAGGAAGCGTCATCGACATTCACCATTCGATCACTTGGGTATTAGAACTCGCGATTATTTCGGTGATCAAAGTGACGACGAATACGAAGTCGTAGACAACGACGACGACGACGACGGCGACGAAGACTACGGCGACGAGGATCGGCTCCGAAGCGGCTCCCCCCTAAATCGTAAACGCCGTTCGAGGTTCGAAATCGATAGGAACTGCGTATTGAAATCCGAGAGTCGCGCGGTATTACCCGGTAGCGTTAAAGCGTCGATAAATTCCATCGATCCGAACGATTTGTTGGAGTACTTGAAGTTCGCTGACGAAGTACTCAACAAGATCGCGTTGAATTTGCAGAAGCTCCAGCGGCATAGGATTAATAATTATAGCGATCACGAGCGCCTCTACGAAAAAATTAGCCAAGTATTAAATTTTGGCCCGGAAAAAAACGATTTATTCGAGAACGCTCCATTTTACAACTCGAGATATTTCTTCGTGATACGCGAATTTTTAAAGAAGGATCGCGAAAACCAACCCTCGCAAAGAATTTCGCCCGAACTTACGACGCCTCTCTATAAATTAATGGCCATAATGGGGGGCGATCCTTATAACCGCGAATACGTAACCCCCAAAATTTGCGATATCGTGGGCGAGGAAAAAATAATCGAAACTTTGCTAACGAATTACGTACAAGGGGGCGGAGAAGTACTTTTTTCGCATTTGATAGAAGAAATAATAAAATCCGGTGCGCGTTTCAACAGCGAGGATATCGAGGCGCTCAAAAAAATTCGAAAATGCGCGGGTAGCGTCGACGCTCAACTGAAAAAGCTAAAAGCTTCCGAGCGAGGCCTCGGTGGCGATGGGAAAAAGAAGAAAAAAAAGGGACCGGATCAATTAGTGAGTGAACAAGTTCTCGTGTTTTTGGAGAGAAAAAAACATTTTTCTTCAAGAGAAGGCGGCAGCGACTGCGCGTTGTTCGATGAATATTATTACTCATCAGACGACAGCGGTAGTATTAGTATGAGAAGCGAAACCGAAAGTGAATTAGGCAATAGTGACAGTAGTAGTAGCAGCAGCGGTAGTAGCTCAGACGACGAGGATAATTTTAGTAGCGGGGATGAAAGTAGTAGTAGTAGTAGTAGTAGCAGCGGTAGTGAAAGCGACGAAGGTGTAGATGGCGATGAGCGGGAGGACGAGAAAGATAATTTCGTTCAAAGGAAAAAAAGAAGGACAAAAAAGAACGTTTTGATATCCGACGAATTCGTGGTAGGGTTTGCGAGATTCGGTTTACGCGACATCAAAGAGAAATTATCTCGGCTTAAAAAAACTATAGAAACCAATCAGAATAACTACGAAAAACTGTTGAAAGTTTTGCGAGACTCGATCCATACCACCGACGGTCGAGAAAATGCCACTGACTGGGAAAACGTGTTTCGAATCATTTGTTTTTCCGACGAAATCGATAAGACGATAAGCCAGTTGACGCCGATAATTAGAGACGCTTATAAAAACGCCAATATGCTTTGGAACGATTATCTTCCTAGTTTCACGGATAAAACTACGAAAATGATTCGCGGCGAAGAAAGAAAAAGCACCGTCGTCAGTAGCTGGTGGCGATTTTTACACGGTGGTAGCGGTAGCGACGGTGAAGAAACGAGGGGAGGAGCTGATATAAGCGGCGACGAAAAATTAAAGTACTTAGATCTTTTAACTATCGAAGCTTCATCGCTGGTTAAAGATTTCGATCGGGGTTTAGGTAAACGCTTAAATAATTACGTCAAATCTATGAAACATCTCGACAAATCGCTCCAATATTTAGAAAACGGATTGGTGGATCGGAAAGTGAAGAACTTGAAGAAGGTGTCGAATTTGAAAAATTTGGAAAAGAAACGATTGAATTTCGTTTCGCGTTTAATTAATCTTCACGATCCGATGGTGTTCGTGAATACGAAAATGAACACCGAGAGTATCGTACCGTCTTTAATACTGGCCAAAACGTTAAATTTTAACCTAAACGGACTCGGTCGACACGCGAATATAGACGAGAAGTTGGACGCCGTGAGTAAATTACGTTTGGGCGGCGGAGGCGGTTTGAAATCGATGGAACATAATCCCGTTAGCGACATAGCCTCGTCGATGATAAATTTTAACAAAAACGGGTCAAATCGGAAGTATTCCGATAACCCCCTTTTGGATCAAACGCTTTCTTCGTTTAAAAGAATATACGACGTTGATAGTCACGGTCGACCGTTCGAAGAACCGGAAATTCCGTTGTACGGAGTAATCGACGTATCGAGCGAAAAAAATTCTTTAGACTCGGTGATCTTTCGCGACGTCTTCAAGAAACCCCCGAAGCATTTCGTCAAATACGTTTCTCGATTATGCGGCGACGGCGACGAGGAAAGGAAGCGGTTAATTTTAAAATACTTTCGAACGGAATCGCCTTTAGGCCCATTTTTAATGGGGAAGGGGAGGCCGCGTCTTCCGACGTCAAACGCCGCCGCCACCTCCGCCACCGCCGCTGACGGGGCGACGCCATCGACATCGCGTTCCGACGATCCTCTATCGACAGCGATGACGGAAGTGGACGATTACGACGAGTATTACAACTACGTTTCCAGAAGAAGGCGCGAGCCAGAAAATTTTCTGCTGACATCGGCGTATTGCAACATGTTCGGGAAGATTCCGTTCATCATATTGGTCGCGGACTCGAAAGGGGAACCCGTTTTCAAAGATTTCAAAATTATGTCAAAGGATATCAAGGATCTGAAGAAAATTTATTTCGACGACTCTAATTCCTGCCTCGAGCTGTTGGATACCCTCGAAGCGACGCCGACGCAAGAATTGGAATACGCCTCATCCAGTTACGATTTTACCAAAATTTCGAAAAGCTTTTCGAAAATCACCTCCGAATTTAAAAGGAGTTTCCTGTATCTGCAGCATTTGAAGAGCATGGGCGAGACCGTGGGCGCTCTCTGTTACGATTGTAATTCGATTCTCGCGTTTATGCGGGAGGGAGATTTCGCTAGGGAGTATTTCCATAAACTGCTTTTGAAATATAAATATTGCGTCAAAGAGTTAAAAAACGAGCAAGACGAAGACGCGAAGATAGGTAAAATTTTCACGAATCTTAGCGAGTCCTTAGACAAAATGACTGTAAATTACTCTACCTTGTTAAAAGACATCGCCGAGGCTATTTCGATTATCGAGAAAAGCGTCGATCGGAAGAGGTCCAAACTCGAAAAATTTATCAATCGACCCGAAAATAAACCCTTCCTCGAAAACTACGTGTCATGGAAAACCGTTTTGAAAGTTTCGGAAACGGGACTCGATGGTTCTTATTTTCCCCTTTTCGCTAACCGGGCGGTGGCGCTTTACAGGGGGATGACGGAAGACGCCAAGAATATACTCGTCCACAAATTTAGAGAAAATTTGTTAACCGCTTATCGAAAAAAAGGTGACGATAATAATAATTATAACAACGCGGGCCGGATTTATGACACGAAATCGCTAATGATGAATCGAACGAACGACGCCTATTCGTCTTCGGTTTTCCCGGAGAATTTCAATTCGTTCCCGTCTAACCGAAAATCGTACCTCGTTTCGAATATCGTTGGAACGCCGAGAGATAATCGCCTGGGCGGCGGTAGTATTAATGATGATAATATTAACGAATACGACATTTGCGGATTTAACCGTGGCGGAATGTGCAATCCTTTGAATTTGAGGACGGTGGAATTCGAATTATCCAGCAAACTCATCGAAAGGTTTTCGAATTTGTCGTTCCTCACATTCAACGCTCGATTGATTCTGGATCAATTTATCGACAATTCGTTGTCCATTCAATTTCAGAAACAGAATACCGGTGGAGACGCTTCCTTTTCTTCACGTTCGCGGGGACTAAATTTCGATTCTCCGTACACGCCCGGATTGGAGGATTCTTCGGCGGAGTCCTACGGTAACCCGAGAGACGTAAATTCGTATTATTACGCGCCGCACGTGGTTAAGGATTTCGCTACGATAAAAAATCTTTTCAAATTCGTGGAACACGCGGAAAGCGCGCTGGAAGGACTTAAACATTTAGAAACCGAAAGCATTTTATCCGACACGAATTATCTCGATGCCGGTCGATCGGAGATTCAGTCGAGCGTAGCGAATTTCGATCGAGAATTAGGAAAATTGAGCGCGTATTCAGTTTCTTCGACCGTTCCCGGAGATAATTATCCCATCGTTTCTCTTCAGGAAGCGATTTCCAAATATTTGCAAATTTTTACTCGCTTTTCGGAACTGATAGACGAGATCGAAGAAAGAATAAAACTCATCTTCGAACGGAGGAACGAAGATAAAAGGAAAACTATCGAAGAGGGGTGGGAGGAAAATAAATCGAAGGTAGAAGAGGATCTTCTTTCGGAGGATAAGAAATTGCGGGATAGGCAACTCGAACTAATAAGTGCTCAAAACGAAATAGAGTCGAAAATATTGGTGCTAAAGAGCGCGATATCGGCGAGTGAAAGGAGTATCGAACGTCTGAAAAAAGAAATTCAGGAAGATTCGACCACGACTTCGACGCAACTCATTTCGCCGTCGTCCGAAGAGGAAGCGACTAAACGGCTCATCGAAAAGGAAAATTCCCTAAAATTGGAGCTGAGAAACTTGACCGAGAACGTCGGTCGTTCGAACGAGTACTCCGTGAAGTCGAGCGAAATAAAAAAGGAGTTGGAATTCATTAAAGACGCTTTTAAGGATATAGAGGCCGTGCGCGATATAAAAATCGAAGAGTGTAACGAAAATTTCGAAAAGACGAAGGCCGACGTTACCGAAAGAGATAAAAACGAGTTCGAGTATTACAGCACCTTAATACGAAAGAAACACCTAACGATCGATGAAAATATCGAAAAAATCGCGAAACAAATATTATTTTACGAATCGGATGCCATGCGCGAGGGATCAGGGACCGGTATAGGCGCGTCCTCTGGCGTCGTCGGCGCTGTACAAAAACATACAAACAGTTCGTTCCAATACCGTTGCTTCTCGGAGGATTTGCACGAATTACTCCGAGATAAAGATAATAACTTTAAAACGAACGTCCCGAGTAAAATAGTTCCGCTAATATGCGAATACTGCGTGAAATTATTGTTCGGTTTGCACACGGAAGTAGCGAAAGAAAGTCATAATTTTAATTTCGAAGGCGTGGAAAAATTAAATCGAATCAGCAACATAACGCGATCGATAGTGAATAATTCGAACATCACCGACGGTCATCACGCCCTGATGGAAGAATTGCTATTCAACGGACCGAACGCGCACTTATCGAATTTATCTTTCCAGACCGAAAAAACGGTTATCGCGTATACGCCTTACGACTCTAATTTCGCATCGGCGGCCAATGCCCGTAGATTTTCATCGCCGGTCGTCGCGACGAGAACGATTCTTCTCCCCACCTCGGAACTATTAGCTTGTCGCGGGCACGATTTCGTTAAATTTAGAGCCTCGCTCACGAAATCCTTAGACCCCATGTTGTATAAAAATATCACAAAATCGAATACGCTCTCGAGTAATATCGCCCTTCTACCTCCGAACGAAGAATACCTGTTCTTCGCCCGTAAAGACGAAAAAGAGTCGTTCGCCAGCGTTAGGAATTGCGTGCTCGAATCTTGCCGAGTGGGAGATAATTTTGCGAACGCGGCGGATAGCGCGATGTGCGATAAATACGGAGAGTTCGAGGGGCCGGGATCGTTGAACGACCTCGTTATTTCGCGCCGCCGGACGCGCGATACGAAGAACGATAAAAATGTGTTCCCGTCCGGTTCTTCGTACGCTACTTACGACCGAGAAGGTGATAATAATAATACATTCGTCGAGAATAAGAGAGAAAGAGTTTTCCAGGAAGTATCTCGGGACTCGCGACACTTAGTCCAATCCGCCGCCGGCTCCCGTGGAAATTATTTCAATTTAGATTTTGGCACGAGTTTGATTTGCGCCGAGGGTTCCAATTTCGATTCCGTTTGCAACGAGAAATTCGTAAAGTATCAATTGAACGATATGAGTAAAAGATTATTCCGGGAACAATATAATTCGATCGAGGAGAGCGCGTTGAATATCGGCAAACGATTAGCTACCTCGATCGATTCTCTCACGGGAGGAGCTTACAAATCGAATCCGATAACCATCGGGAAAATTCAAAGCCTCACTATGTCGGATCTCGGCAAAAGGTTTAATACCAATTACGGTTTCCTAATGGATTCGAAACGGAAGGGAAGCAAAAAAAGCGGTCCCTTTTCCGGCGATCCGAACAATTTTTACTATTCGTTCTTGGATATCATGGGAACCGATCGAAAATCGGATTCGGTCGTCGCCGAAAAATTAGAACAATTGAGAGGCCACAGGGATATTCACCTGCTCGTTCCCAATAACGCCTTGAGAACGAGCGCTTTCAACAGTTTTTATAATCATTTCAATCTAAACGATTTTAGAAACGTGTATATCGATAAAGAACGCGGCTGCGACGGTGAATCGGGAAACGTTTTCTCAAATATTTTCAACTTGAACATAGAGGATTTCCTGAAAAAAAATAACGACGGGGTAGATGCGTCCCCGTTCGTGTTTGGCCGAGATTCTAATCCGTTTTCTTCTAATTCGTTGCTCAATAAAATTAAATACATACCGTTCCCGCGAATCGCTCCCCTTCAAAAAAGACAAAACGAAATCGTTCGACGACGAATGATCGATTCCGTCAATGGCCGAAGCGACGCCGGCGCTCACGCTAACAACCTTTCGTCCTTGCCCCTAAAACACCTGATGGGAACCTTCGTTAACACGATTATGGCGACGTCTTCGCCCCTGATATACCGGGGTGGCGACGGTGGGTTAGACGAAGAAAAAATTAGCGTAAGACGAGGGCGGCGGTGCCCGAGGTGTTCGGCGGAGACGAACGGTTTTGCCGCGACGGCGTGTTATCATTACCTTCACGACCTCATAGCCGAAAAAGGAGGCGATTCGTCTTCGTCGTCGTATCGCGACGTCGGCGGCATCGGTTCGCTCTCACCCCAACCGTCTTTAATTTTCAACGACTTGATCGCCGACAACGCGTGTAAAATGAAGAACTATTTGCGAGAAATTAGCCGAAAGTATAGCAGCAATAACGAATCCGGCCAGTTTTCGTCGACGATTCTCGACAAATTGGTCGATTATTTCGATAAAAATAACAAGATAGCCTCGTCCTTCTCCACCCACGACGAAGATCGTTGCGAGGCGGCGAGATACAACGTCGCTAGCGTGCTCCATCGCACGAACGTTTTTTCTAAAACGTTAAAGTCCGTTATGCAAAAACATATGCTGCAATCTCACGAAAGAAACTTCACCGATTTTATTAGGAACGCCTACTTGAGGAAAGGAGGAAGCAGAAGCGCCGCCGTTTCGGGCGACGATTTAGCCAACGAGTACGTTTTACCTACGCTTAGCAAAGTCCCGTTCATGGGTCAATACCTGCTTCTGGAAAGATTCCAGGAACTCGTCATGGGTCGCGTCGATCCGTCGATTATAGCGAAAATTAAAAATCAAATGAATTTCGGACACATGCAAAATATCTTCAACCCGGAAAATAAAATGCTTTCGTTGTTGTACGTCGTGATGGCGAGAGATTCGCTCAGCGAAATTGCGCGCGATAGGGTTTTAAGCTCGGTTTATTTAACCAAGTCCCTGAAAAGAATGGACCGAGCTCCGACGTATACGGACATCCCGAGCCTCGTGTGCGATTACGTACTTTTGTCGACGGCTTTGAAGAACACGAATAGGAAAAAACAGAGAAATACTTATTTCACCGACACCTTTCTGGCGTGCTCGACCGATAAAACGAGTTTGTTAAACAACATTCGCCGATACGAAGATCTCTTCCACAAGGAGAACGATATCGATCAAATGTTGCGCTTGCCAAAGTGCTTGTGCCCCATGAAGGACCACCATTGGTTTCAGCCCGAGGTTAAAATATCTAGCTTCTTCTCCTGTAATCGAATCGTCGATTCGGAAGAACTCCTCGCAAGTCCGTACCTGTCTCAAAAGGTCCTCGCGAAAGCCGATTACGTCAGAAATATTTCCAGTCTCCACGTCGACGTTTCTCGGCCCGTTATCGAAAAGACCATTCCCGTCCTTATGAATTGCGGTAACGGGGAATCGTACTCCAATTCGCTTCACTCGAACCGCGAGGCTTTGGATAATCTGCTGATTAACCCCGCGGGCGTTAATCTCTCTTGCGTCGTTAGCCCGCGCAACGAAGACTCTTTCCGAATCCTGAAAAGTCGACGCTGTTTCAGATCGGGATTCTGCGCCAGCGATTATAAAGCCACGGTCGCCAGCAGACTCAACGCGAGTCGCTTACCCGCCCCATCGGACTCCATCGAGCCTAGTACTTACATACAAAGGGGGTGTCTCAACCCGAAACTGATCTCCGTGATTAATAGTTTGCACAACGATTTGATTTCTGTGCAGGAACGACTTATAGGCGGCCTCCACGACAGGTTGAGGGAATTAAAAATCGACGACCTAGTGAGCGACTCCGTGATGAAAAGTTTGACGTCTCTCAACGAAGAACTCAAAGACATCATCGTGCGAAATTCCGTTATCGCCAACGGTCCGCAATCGCCCCACTCGCTAGGTTCCTCTTCGTTAGTCGAACATCGTCGATTCGGTGGGGCAGGAGGAGGAGGCGTACGCGATTCCTCGCTATCGATTACCGATTTCAAGAACGTTTTGTGCCATGTTGCCAAATTGAAACACGGGGGGGGCGACGTAGTATTTTCATCCGATCGAAAAAATTACTACAACGAACCGACGCAGTTAGGTTCGGGAATCCCGAATTTAGAATTTTTGGCCAAAAGAAGAAACGGGACTACCGAAAAATGGGAGACTAATAAGAATTTTAGTAACCGAATAAACCAATTGGTCGACGAGGACGATATCGATCTCGTGGGAAATATCGAAAACCTGAGCTCTCTACTTCGAGAAGGGAGTGGTGGAGCGGGGGCTGAAGGAGGAGAAAAAAAAGAAGGAGATCCTCCCTCTCTTCATGGGGGTGATAGTAATATAATTCAATTGATATATTACATTTTCAAAAAGGTTAAAAAGAATTTGAAACCGGAGGATTACGCTAAAATCGCTAAGAAATTCAGTATTCCGGTAACGAGTAACGTCGAAGACGACGACGACGACGACGACAATGAAGAATACCGGCGCGACGAACTATCTTTCGGGATCGGTAAAAAGAACGAAATGGCGAGGGATAGTATCAGAAAATTGAAAAAAATGGCCAAATTTATGCCCGTGGGCGAAACCGATAAAATTAAAAGGAACGCCGAGGAAGAAAACGAATTGAAATTTTTCAATCAAATGTATACGTTTTTATCAATATTCCGAACGGAAATCAAACCGTATTTTAATTCTCAGAAGGAGAATATAAAGAAAGTTTTTCGAATCGTTAGCGCGCTGATACACGTCAACAATTTGCTTAAGTACGGTTTATCCAATTCTTCCAGTTACGATTTGTCGCATTTGGGCGCCAACTCCGATATCCCGATCGACGAAAGCGTGGTTTTTCAAACCGTCGAGCCCATTATCGCTTTCGCGTACTGCAAGATCTCGGCGCTCCTTTACGTGAAAGAGATCGAATCCAGAAACGATATAGTTACTCACAGACAAACGGCTGTCTCGTTCTTCAATCACCCCGATACCGTCGATATTAAAAGGAACGGCGAGTTCTTGATCGGAAAAGGCGGGTCGGGGCCGCTGGGAGTAAACCTGGCGACTCTGGTTCAGTCGCAGAGCTACTTGTACTCGCTAAATTTAGATTCGGTGTCGTCGTCGTGCGTCGATTGCGGAAATGCTTTCGGCGGCGGAGTCGATACTCGTTTTTGTCGTTGCGCTCGGAATACGATGCGGCGAATCCCGCGTTCGCCTCGAAAGAAGGATAGCGCCGCAACGACCATCGCCCCCGCAGTCGAGGATAATTATTCCCCGTTTTTGACGGTGCCGGGTCATAGAAAATTGCAAGTGAGCATGCCGACGGACTTTTCGGGATTGGTCGTCAACACCGACGTCGGCGATTGGTCGATATCGTCGCTGTCCGGGGATAGAAGCGAAAGCGACTCCGCCGTCGTTTACCTCCACACCGACGCTATAATCCCTCTAACAACCCAATTGTCCATGACGGATTGTTATTTAACCGGAATGGGTGGCAGGTGCAGATTGGTCCCTGAGATATTTAAATCTTTGCAATTATTATCCGGAAACGGGGAAGGAAACTCGTCGAACGCCGCGGTCGGGAAAAGAGGTTTCGACGAAATAATTTCGTTCGATCCGGACAAATTCGATATAGAATTCAAAGATTTGAAAAAATTGGTCGATGTAAAAAGCGATAACGAGAATTACGATTTTTGGCGATATATTAGAGCCGCTTCTCCTTCTTCGAATTTTCTAAACGCTTACTTTTTAAAAAATAAGAACGATAACATCAACGATAGCGGAGCCGTATCGGGTGACGATATGAATACGCAAACGGCGCTTAAAAAAGCGGGCCCGTTGCTCGCAGACCTCCAAAACAACACGCAAAGGGCCACAAAAGCGATAATTAAAAGCAATCTCGCCTATTCCGCCGAAATGAACAAATTGTACCACACGACGAAAGAGGTAGAAAATCTAAGAAAACATCACGAACAACTAATGCACGATAATAACATCGCGCTGGCTTGCATTAAAAACGTCGAAAAGAACCTCTCGCAAATGAAACCGCTTCTCGACGGTTTTTCGAAATGGAAAAAGGATTTCTCCGGGAGCCGAGGAACGAACGCCGTAGCGGCTCGAGACCCGAACGTGGTTTACGATTTCCCTAGTTTGCTGTTGTCGTCCGTAGGAGACAGCGGTGGAACGAGCGCTTCTTCCCGAAATCGCTATAACAGCGTAGGTGGCTTGACGAGCAACTTCAATAAGATCATCCGAAACTTCCAAGATATGTACGAAGAAAGTTTAGAAAAAATTAGTACGGACGACGGCGGCGTGGCGGCAGCGGAACGGTCCAAAAATTCTTTAAGCGAACTGTATAAAAAATACCACTACAAATCGTCGTTCAGAAATAATTTCATCGACAGAGTTTGCAAACACTACAGGGATACTCATGGTATCGTAATTCAGCCGGAATCTATGAAAATGACCATATACGCAAATATTCACATCCGCCAGAAAAACCTTTTTCCTAGTGAAATAAAACGCTGTTTAACTTGATTTCTTCTTCTAGCGCATCCGAATCCCTCACAATTCTTTTGCTCGGAAAATCATCGTCGATTTCTTCATCGACGTACCTAGGACATCTCGTCGACACGTTTTTATCGTCTATACCGATTATCGTCGCCATGACGGAGAAAATTTGCTTATTGGAAATTGTCATTTTCATAGATTCCGGCTGAATTACGATACCATGAGTATCCCTGTAGTGTTTGCAAACTCTGTCGATGAAATTATTTCTGAACGACGATTTGTGCTGGTATTTTCTATACAGCTCGCTCAAAGAATTTTTGGACCGTTCCGCTGCCGCCACGCCGCCGTCGTCCGTACTAATTTTTTCTAAACTTTCTTCGTACATATCTTGGAAGTTTCGGATGATCTTATTGAAGTTGCTCGTCAAGCCACCTACGCTGTTATAGCGATTTCGGGAAGAAGCGCTCGTTCCACCGCTGTCTCCTACGGACGACAACAGCAAACTAGGGAAATCGTAAACCACGTTCGGGTCTCGAGCCGCTACGGCGTTCGTTCCTCGGCTCCCGGAGAAATCCTTTTTCCATTTCGAAAAACCGTCGAGAAGCGGTTTCATTTGCGAGAGGTTCTTTTCGACGTTTTTAATGCAAGCCAGCGCGATGTTATTATCGTGCATTAGTTGTTCGTGATGTTTTCTTAGATTTTCTACCTCTTTCGTCGTGTGGTACAATTTGTTCATTTCGGCGGAATAGGCGAGATTGCTTTTAATTATCGCTTTTGTGGCCCTTTGCGTGTTGTTTTGGAGGTCTGCGAGCAACGGGCCCGCTTTTTTAAGCGCCGTTTGCGTATTCATATCGTCACCCGATACGGCTCCGCTATCGTTGATGTTATCGTTCTTATTTTTTAAAAAGTAAGCGTTTAGAAAATTCGAAGAAGGAGAAGCGGCTCTAATATATCGCCAAAAATCGTAATTCTCGTTATCGCTTTTTGCATCGACCAATTTTTTCAAATCTTTGAATTCTATATCGAATTTGTCCGGATCGAACGAAATTATTTCGTCGAAACCTCTTTTCCCGACCGCGGCGTTCGACGAGTTTCCTTCCCCGTTTCCGGATAATAATTGCAAAGATTTAAATATCTCAGGGACCAATCTGCACCTGCCACCCATTCCGGTTAAATAACAATCCGTCATGGACAATTGGGTTGTTAGAGGGATTATAGCGTCGGTGTGGAGGTAAACGACGGCGGAGTCGCTTTCGCTTCTATCCCCGGACAGCGACGATATCGACCAATCGCCGACGTCGGTGTTGACGACCAATCCCGAAAAGTCCGTCGGCATGCTCACTTGCAATTTTCTATGACCCGGCACCGTCAAAAACGGGGAATAATTATCCTCGACTGCGGGGGCGATGGTCGTTGCGGCGCTATCCTTCTTTCGAGGCGAACGCGGGATTCGCCGCATCGTATTCCGAGCGCAACGACAAAAACGAGTATCGACTCCGCCGCCGAAAGCATTTCCGCAATCGACGCACGACGACGACACCGAATCTAAATTTAGCGAGTACAAGTAGCTCTGCGACTGAACCAGAGTCGCCAGGTTTACTCCCAGCGGCCCCGACCCGCCTTTTCCGATCAAGAACTCGCCGTTCCTTTTAATATCGACGGTATCGGGGTGATTGAAGAACGAGACAGCCGTTTGTCTGTGAGTAACTATATCGTTTCTGGATTCGATCTCTTTCACGTAAAGGAGCGCCGAGATCTTGCAGTACGCGAAAGCGATAATGGGCTCGACGGTTTGAAAAACCACGCTTTCGTCGATCGGGATATCGGAGTTGGCGCCCAAATGCGACAAATCGTAACTGGAAGAATTGGATAAACCGTACTTAAGCAAATTGTTGACGTGTATCAGCGCGCTAACGATTCGAAAAACTTTCTTTATATTCTCCTTCTGAGAATTAAAATACGGTTTGATTTCCGTTCGGAATATTGATAAAAACGTATACATTTGATTGAAAAATTTCAATTCGTTTTCTTCCTCGGCGTTCCTTTTAATTTTATCGGTTTCGCCCACGGGCATAAATTTGGCCATTTTTTTCAATTTTCTGATACTATCCCTCGCCATTTCGTTCTTTTTACCGATCCCGAAAGATAGTTCGTCGCGCCGGTATTCTTCATTGTCGTCGTCGTCGTCGTCGTCTTCGACGTTACTCGTTACCGGAATACTGAATTTCTTAGCGATTTTAGCGTAATCCTCCGGTTTCAAATTCTTTTTAACCTTTTTGAAAATGTAATATATCAATTGAATTATATTACTATCACCCCCATGAAGAGAGGGAGGATCTCCTTCTTTTTTTTCTCCTCCTTCAGCCCCCGCTCCACCACTCCCTTCTCGAAGTAGAGAGCTCAGGTTTTCGATATTTCCCACGAGATCGATATCGTCCTCGTCGACCAATTGGTTTATTCGGTTACTAAAATTCTTATTAGTCTCCCATTTTTCGGTAGTCCCGTTTCTTCTTTTGGCCAAA
The DNA here is from genome assembly GCA_015478945.1 of Trachelipus rathkii. Classification (NCBI taxonomy): domain Eukaryota; kingdom Metazoa; phylum Arthropoda; class Malacostraca; order Isopoda; family Trachelipodidae; genus Trachelipus; species Trachelipus rathkii. The sequence continues at coordinate 43,776 of JABUQX010007717.1, read as the reverse complement.
AATTCGAGATTCGGGATTCCCGACCCTAACTGCGTCGGTTCGTTATAGTAATTTTTTCGGTGGTCGGATGATGAAAATATTACGTCGGTTCCTTTCCGTTTTAATTTCGCGACGTGGCACAAAACGTTCTTAAGTGGCTGATAGCGAGGAATCGCGTACGCCTCCTCCTCCTGCCCCACCGAATCGACGATGTTCGACTAACGAAGAGGAACCTAGCGAGTGGGGCGATTGCGGACCGTTGGCGATAACGGAATTTCGCACGATGATGTCTTTGAGTTCTTCGTTGAGAGACGTCAAACTTTTCATCACGGAGTCGCTCACTAGGTCGTCGATTTTTAATTCCCTCAACCTGTCGTGGAGGCCGCCTATAAGTCGTTCCTGCACAGAAATCAAATCGTTGTGCAAACTATTAATCACGGAGATCAGTTTCGGGTTGAGACACCCCCTTTGTATGTAAGTACTAGGCTCGATGGAGTCCGATGGGGCGGGTAAGCGACTCGCGTTGAGTCTGCTGGCGACCGTGGCTTTATAATCGCTGGCGCAGAATCCCGATCTGAAACAGCGTCGACTTTTCAGGATTCGGAAAGAGTCTTCGTTGCGCGGGCTAACGACGCAAGAGAGATTAACGCCCGCGGGGTTAATCAGCAGATTATCCAAAGCCTCGCGGTTCGAGTGAAGCGAATTGGAGTACGATTCCCCGTTACCGCAATTCATAAGGACGGGAATGGTCTTTTCGATAACGGGCCGAGAAACGTCGACGTGGAGACTGGAAATATTTCTGACGTAATCGGCTTTCGCGAGGACCTTTTGAGACAGGTACGGACTTGCGAGGAGTTCTTCCGAATCGACGATTCGATTACAGGAGAAGAAGCTAGATATTTTAACCTCGGGCTGAAACCAATGGTGGTCCTTCATGGGGCACAAGCACTTTGGCAAGCGCAACATTTGATCGATATCGTTCTCCCTGTGGAAGAGATCTTCGTATCGGCGAATGTTGTTTAACAAACTCGTTTTATCGGTCGAGCACGCCAGAAAGGTGTCGGTGAAATAAGTATTTCTCTGTTTTTTCCTATTCGTGTTCTTCAAAGCCGTCGACAAAAGTACGTAATCGCACACGAGGCTCGGGATGTCCGTATACGTCGGAGCTCGGTCCATTCTTTTCAGGGACTTGGTTAAATAAACCGAGCTTAAAACCCTATCGCGCGCAATTTCGCTGAGCGAATCTCTCGCCATCACGACGTACAACAACGAAAGCATTTTATTTTCCGGGTTGAAGATATTTTGCATGTGTCCGAAATTCATTTGATTTTTAATTTTCGCTATAATCGACGGATCGACGCGACCCATGACGAGTTCCTGGAATCTTTCCAGAAGCAGGTATTGACCCATGAACGGAACTTCACTAAGCGTCGGTAAAACGTAATCGTTAGCTAAATCGTCGCCCGAAACGGCGGCGCTTCTGCTTCCTCCTTTCCTCAAGTAGGCGTTCCTAATAAAATCGGTGAAGTTTCTTTCGTGAGATTGCAGCATATGTTTTTGCATAACGGACTTTAACGTTTTAGAAAAAACGTTCGTGCGATGGAGCACGCTAGCGACGTTGTATCTCGCCGCCTCGCAACGATCTTCGTCGTGGGTGGAGAAGGACGAGGCTATCTTGTTATTTTTATCGAAATAATCGACCAATTTGTCGAGAATCGTCGACGAAAACTGGCCGGATTCGTTATTGCTGCTATACTTTCGGCTAATTTCTCGCAAATAGTTCTTCATTTTACACGCGTTGTCGGCGATCAAGTCGTTGAAAATTAAAGACGGTTGGGGTGAGAGCGAACCGATGCCGCCGACGTCGCGATACGACGACGAAGACGAATCGCCTCCTTTTTCGGCTATGAGGTCGTGAAGGTAATGATAACACGCCGTCGCGGCAAAACCGTTCGTCTCCGCCGAACACCTCGGGCACCGCCGCCCTCGTCTTACGCTAATTTTTTCTTCGTCTAACCCACCGTCGCCACCCCGGTATATCAGGGGCGAAGACGTCGCCATAATCGTGTTAACGAAGGTTCCCATCAGGTGTTTTAACGGCAAGGACGAAAGGTTGCTAAGGTGAGCGCCGCCACGGCCGTTGACGGAATCGACCATTCGCCTGTGAACGACTTCGTTTTGCCTTCTTTGAAGGGGCGCTACCCGCGGGAACGGAATGTAGTTAATTTTATCGAGTAAAGAATGAGATGAAAAAGGGTTCGTGTCTCTGCCGAACATAAACGGAGACGAATCGTAATTATTCTTTTTCAGGAAATCTTCGATATTCAGGTTAAAAATATTGGCGAAAACGTTTCCGTCGCAACGCTCTTTATCGATATAAACGTTTTTAAAATCGTTTAGATTGAAATGATTATAGAAACTGTTGAAAGCGCTCGTCCTCAGAGCGTTATTGGGAATAAGTAGGTGAATATCCCTATGGCCCCTCAATTGTTCTAATTTTTCGGCGACGACGACCGAATCCGATTTTTTGTCGGTTCCCATGATATCTAAGAACGAATAATAAAAGTCGTTCGTACCCCCGCGACCGGAAAAGGGGTTTTTGTTCCCCTTTCTTTTCGAATCCATCAGGAAACCGTAATTGGTGCTAAACCTTTTGCCTAGGTCCGACATGGTGAGACTCTGAATTTTTCCGATAGTGATCGGATTCGATTTGTACGCACCCCCCGTGAGCGAGGTAGCTAATCTTTTGCCGATATTCAACGCGCTCTCCTCGATCGAATTATATTGTTCCCGGAATAATCTTTTACTCATATCGTTCAATTGATACTTTACGAATTTCTCGTTGCAAACGGAATCGAAATTGGAACCCTCGGCGCAAATCAAACTCGTGCCAAAATCTAAATTGAAATAATTTCCACGGGAGCCGGCGGCGGATTGGACTAAGTGTCGTGAGTCCCGAGATACTTCCTGGAAAACTCTTTCTCTCTTATTCTCGACGAATGTATTATTATTATCACCTTCTCGGTCGTAAGTAGCGTACGAAGAACCGGACGGGAACACATTTTTATCGTTCTTCGTATCGCGCGTCCGGCGGCGCGAAATAACGAGGTCGTTCAACGATCCCGGCCCCTCGAACTCTCCGTATTTATCGCACATCGCGCTATCCGCCGCGTTCGCAAAATTATCTCCCACTCGGCAAGATTCGAGCACGCAATTCCTAACGCTGGCGAACGACTCTTTTTCGTCTTTACGGGCGAAGAAGAGGTATTCTTCGTTCGGAGGTAGAAGGGCGATATTACTCGAGAGCGTATTCGATTTTGTGATATTTTTATACAACATAGGGTCCAAGGATTTCGTGAGCGAGGCTCTAAATTTAACGAAATCGTGCCCGCGACAAGCTAATAGTTCCGAGGTGGGGAGAAGAATCGTTCTCGTCGCGACGACCGGCGATGAAAATCTGCGGCCATTGGCCGCCGATGTGAAATTAGAGTCGTAAGGCGTATACGCGATAACCGTTTTTTCGGTCTGGAAAGATAAATTCGATAAGTGCGCGTTCGGTCCGTTGAATAGCAATTCTTCCATCAGGGTGTGATGACCGTCGGTGATGTTCGAATTATTCACTATCGATCGCGTTATGTTGCTGATTCGATTTAATTTTTCCACGCCTTCGAAATTAAAATTATGACTTTCTTTCGCTACTTCCGTGTGCAAACCGAACAATAATTTCACGCAGTATTCGCATATTAGCGGAACTATTTTACTCGGGACGTTCGTTTTAAAGTTATTATCTTTATCTCGGAGTAATTCGTGCAAATCCTCCGAGAAGCAACGGTATTGGAACGAACTGTTTGTATGTTTTTGTACAGCGCCGACGACGCCCGAGGACGCGCCTATACCGGTCCCTGATCCCTCGCGCATGGCATCCGATTCGTAAAATAATATTTGTTTCGCGATTTTTTCGATATTTTCATCGATCGTTAGGTGTTTCTTTCGTATTAAGGTGCTGTAATACTCGAACTCGTTTTTATCTCTTTCGGTAACGTCGGCCTTCGTCTTTTCGAAATTTTCGTTACACTCTTCGATTTTTATATCGCGCACGGCCTCTATATCCTTAAAAGCGTCTTTAATGAATTCCAACTCCTTTTTTATTTCGCTCGACTTCACGGAGTACTCGTTCGAACGACCGACGTTCTCGGTCAAGTTTCTCAGCTCCAATTTTAGGGAATTTTCCTTTTCGATGAGCCGTTTAGTCGCTTCCTCTTCGGACGACGGCGAAATGAGTTGCGTCGAAGTCGTGGTCGAATCTTCCTGAATTTCTTTTTTCAGATGTTCGACACTCGCCGATATCGCGCTCTTTAGCACCAATATTTTCGACTCTATTTCGTTTTGAGCACTAATTAGTTCTAGTTGCCTATCCCGCAATTTCTTATCCTCCGAAAGAAGATCCTCTTCTACCTTCGATTTATTTTCCTCCCACCCCTCTTCGATGGTTTTCCTTTTATCTTCGTTCCTCCGTTCGAAGATGAGTTTTACTCTTTCTTCGATCTCGTCTATCAGTTCCGAAAAGCGAGTAAAAATTTGCAAATATTTGGAAATCGCTTCCTGAAGAGAAACGATGGGATAATTATCGCCGGGAACGGTCGAAGAAACTGAATACGCGCTCAATTTTCCTAATTCTCGATCGAAATTCGCTACGCTCGACTGAATCTCCGATCGACCGGCATCGAGATAATTCGTGTCGGATAAAATGCTTTCGGTTTCTAAATGTTTAAGTCCTTCCAGCGCGCTTTCCGCGTGTTCCACGAATTTGAAAAGATTTTTTATCGTAGCGAAATCCTTAACCACGTGCGGCGCGTAATAATACGAATTTACGTCTCTCGGGTTACCGTAGGACGCCGCCGAAGAATCCTCCAATCCGGGCGTGTACGGAGAATCGAAATTTAGTCCCCGAGAACGTGAAGAAAAGGAAGCGTCTCCACCGGTATTCTGTTTCTGAAATTGAATGGACAACGAATTGTCGATAAATTGATCCAGAATCAATCGAGCGTTGAATGTGAGGAACGACAAATTCGAAAACCTTTCGATGAGTTTGCTGGATAATTCGAATTCCACCGTCCTCAAATTCAAAGGATTGCACATTCCGCCACGGTTAAATCCGCAAATGTCGTATTCGTTAATATTATCATCATTAATACTACCGCCGCCCAGGCGATTATCTCTCGGCGTTCCAACGATATTCGAAACGAGGTACGATTTTCGGTTAGACGGGAACGAATTGAAATTCTCCGGGAAAACCGAAGACGAATAGGCGTCGTTCGTTCGATTCATCATTAGCGATTTCGTGTCATAAATCCGGCCCGCGTTGTTATAATTATTATTATCGTCACCTTTTTTTCGATAAGCGGTTAACAAATTTTCTCTAAATTTGTGGACGAGTATATTCTTGGCGTCTTCCGTCATCCCCCTGTAAAGCGCCACCGCCCGGTTAGCGAAAAGGGGAAAATAAGAACCATCGAGTCCCGTTTCCGAAACTTTCAAAACGGTTTTCCATGACACGTAGTTTTCGAGGAAGGGTTTATTTTCGGGTCGATTGATAAATTTTTCGAGTTTGGACCTCTTCCGATCGACGCTTTTCTCGATAATCGAAATAGCCTCGGCGATGTCTTTTAACAAGGTAGAGTAATTTACAGTCATTTTGTCTAAGGACTCGCTAAGATTCGTGAAAATTTTACCTATCTTCGCGTCTTCGTCTTGCTCGTTTTTTAAATCTTTGACGCAATATTTATATTTCAAAAGCAGTTTGTGGAAATACTCCCTAGCGAAATCTCCTTCCCGCATAAACGCGAGAATCGAATTACAATCGTAACAGAGAGCGCCCACGCTCTCGCCCATGCTCTTCAAATGCTGCAGATACAGGAAACTCCTTTTAAATTCGGAGGTGATTTTCGAAAAGCTTTTCGAAATTTTGGTAAAATCGTAACTGGATGAGGCGTATTCCAATTCTTGCGTCGGCGTCGCTTCGAGGGTATCCAACAGCTCGAGGCAGGAATTAGAGTCGTCGAAATAAATTTTCTTCAGATCCTTGATATCCTTTGACATAATTTTGAAATCTTTGAAAACGGGTTCCCCTTTCGAGTTCGCGACCAATATGATGAACGGAATCTTCCCGAACATGTTGCAATACGCCGATGTCAGCAGAAAATTTTCTGGGTCGCTCCTTCTTCTGGAAACGTAGTTGTAATACTCGCCGTAATCGTCCACTTCCGTCATCGCTGTCGATAGAGGATCGTCGGAACGCGATGTCGATGGCGTCGCCCCGTCAGCGGCGGTGGCGGAGGTGGCGGCGGCGTTTGACGTCGGAAGACGCGGCCTCCCCTTCCCCATTAAAAATGGGCCTAAAGGCGATTCCGTTCGAAAGTATTTTAAAATTAACCGCTTCCTTTCCTCGTCGCCGTCGCCGCATAATCGAGAAACGTATTTGACGAAATGCTTCGGGGGTTTCTTGAAGACGTCGCGAAAGATCACCGAGTCTAAAGAATTTTTTTCGCTCGATACGTCGATTACTCCGTACAACGGAATTTCCGGTTCTTCGAACGGTCGACCGTGACTATCAACGTCGTATATTCTTTTAAACGAAGAAAGCGTTTGATCCAAAAGGGGGTTATCGGAATACTTCCGATTTGACCCGTTTTTGTTAAAATTTATCATCGACGAGGCTATGTCGCTAACGGGATTATGTTCCATCGATTTCAAACCGCCTCCGCCGCCCAAACGTAATTTACTCACGGCGTCCAACTTCTCGTCTATATTCGCGTGTCGACCGAGTCCGTTTAGGTTAAAATTTAACGTTTTGGCCAGTATTAAAGACGGTACGATACTCTCTGTGTTCATTTTCGTATTCACGAACACCATCGGATCGTGAAGATTAATTAAACGCGAAACGAAATTCAATCGTTTCTTTTCCAAATTTTTCAAATTCGACACCTTCTTCAAGTTCTTCACTTTCCGATACACCTATCCGTTTTCTAAATATTGGAGCGATTTGTCGAGATGTTTCATAGATTTGACGTAATTATTTAAGCGTTTACCTAAACCCCGATCGAAATCTTTAACCAGCGATGAAGCTTCGATAGTTAAAAGATCTAAGTACTTTAATTTTTCGTCGCCGCTTATATCAGCTCCTCCCCTCGTTTCTTCACCGTCGCTACCGCTACCACCGTGTAAAAATCGCCACCAGCTACTGACGACGGTGCTTTTTCTTTCTTCGCCGCGAATCATTTTCGTAGTTTTATCCGTGAAACTAGGAAGATAATCGTTCCAAAGCATATTGGCGTTTTTATAAGCGTCTCTAATTATCGGCGTCAACTGGCTTATCGTCTTATCGATTTCGTCGGAAAAACAAATGATTCGAAACACGTTTTCCCAGTCAGTGGCATTTTCTCGACCGTCGGTGGTATGGATCGAGTCTCGCAAAACTTTCAACAGTTTTTCGTAGTTATTCTGATTGGTTTCTATAGTTTTTTTAAGCCGAGATAATTTCTCTTTGATGTCGCGTAAACCGAATCTCGCAAACCCTACCACGAATTCGTCGGATATCAAAACGTTCTTTTTTGTCCTTCTTTTTTTCCTTTGAACGAAATTATCTTTCTCGTCCTCCCGCTCATCGCCATCTACACCTTCGTCGCTTTCACTACCGCTGCTACTACTACTACTACTACTACTTTCATCCCCGCTACTAAAATTATCCTCGTCGTCTGAGCTACTACCGCTGCTGCTACTACTACTGTCACTATTGCCTAATTCACTTTCGGTTTCGCTTCTCATACTAATACTACCGCTGTCGTCTGATGAGTAATAATATTCATCGAACAACGCGCAGTCGCTGCCGCCTTCTCTTGAAGAAAAATGTTTTTTTCTCTCCAAAAACACGAGAACTTGTTCACTCACTAATTGATCCGGTCCCTTTTTTTTCTTCTTTTTCCCATCGCCACCGAGGCCTCGCTCGGAAGCTTTTAGCTTTTTTAGTTGAGCGTCGACGCTACCCGCGCATTTTCGAATTTTTTTGAGCGCCTCGATATCCTCGCTGTTGAAACGCGCACCGGATTTTATTATTTCTTCTATCAAATGCGAAAAAAGTACTTCTCCGCCCCCTTGTACGTAATTCGTTAGCAAAGTTTCGATTATTTTTTCCTCGCCCACGATATCGCAAATTTGGGGGGTTACGTATTCGCGGTTATAAGGATCGCCCCCCATTATGGCCATTAATTTATAGAGAGGCGTCGTAAGTTCGGGCGAAATTCTTTGCGAGGGTTGGTTTTCGCGATCCTTCTTTAAAAATTCGCGTATCACGAAGAAATATCTCGAGTTGTAAAATGGAGCGTTCTCGAATAAATCGTTTTTTTCCGGGCCAAAATTTAATACTTGGCTAATTTTTTCGTAGAGGCGCTCGTGATCGCTATAATTATTAATCCTATGCCGCTGGAGCTTCTGCAAATTCAACGCGATCTTGTTGAGTACTTCGTCAGCGAACTTTAAGTACTCCAACAAATCGTTCGGATCGATGGAATTTATCGACGCTTTAACGCTACCGGGTAATACCGCGCGACTCTCGGATTTCAATACGCAGTTCCTATCGATTTCGAACCTCGAACGGCGTTTACGATTTAGGGGGGAGCCGCTTCGGAGCCGATCCTCGTCGCCGTAGTCTTCGTCGCCGTCGTCGTCGTCGTCGTTGTCTACGACTTCGTATTCGTCGTCACTTTGATCACCGAAATAATCGCGAGTTCTAATACCCAAGTGATCGAATGGTGAATGTCGATGACGCTTCCTTTTTCCGATCGAATCGTCGATGAACGGGAAGTATAGGGGCGGGTCGCCGCTGCCGCCGCTGCTGCTAATTTCCGGTCCACGCCCGTCCCCGTAATTCGACGACCAATCCAAATGTTCGTAATAAGTTTTATTAATTATTTTCAATTTTTTTAAGAGGATTTTCGCTTTACTCTTAACGTTAACGTCGTCGTTAAAATTTAAAAGCAGGTTCGATACTTGAGACGCGTTCGTAATGACCACTCTCATTTTATGAATAGCGTCCTTTATAACCGTATCTAGCTTGGAGGCTATGACGGTAATCATTTTTGATGAAGGCGATGTCGACGATGACGTACCACGGCGCCGTTGGTTCTGCCGATTATCGTCTTCACCCCAACCCATAGCATTAGTTATTTTACCGGCGTCGATATTTCTCAAATCGATATCGACGACCGGCGAAATGAAATTGTACGCGTAATTATCGATCGTATTGGCGACCCACTTTCCCTGATGAATGCCGCCTATCAAAGAAGATACGCTTTTGTCACCCTGATAAAACGCGACGAACGTGCCCGGGTTCTGAACAAACCGTTTGGCGGCATCGGCTATTTTATCGTCGCCGTTAATCACGGCGGAATGGGGATCGTCGCCTCCACCTTCGCCCTCGTCGTCGACGACAAGTCCTTCGCCCTCTTCCACGTGACGATTTTCCTTCAGACCGTAGTAAATTTTTCCGGATTTGTAATTCATTTTCGTAAGGGGTTTCAAGATCGATCCCATCGTCATTTTAACGTCTCGGTTTTTTAGAACGTTTAATCTATCCAATTCGTTTTTCGCGTAATCCGACTCCCGGCATCCGGGAATATTATTATTATTATTGTTGCGAGTGTCGGCGTCTTTTTCCGAAGCCTCATCTATCTTCCTAGTCGATCTTGGGGGCAAACTTATAAGTTCCTGGAAAAAATATAGATTATTTTCTTTGTTAAAATTTTTAAAGAAAATCCCAAGAACATTTAAATATATATAATATACTATATATTATATATATAAATATATATATATATATATAATATTATATATATATATATATAAATATTATATATATAGATATAAGTAATAGTATAATAATATACTGTGATGTTGTGGTGTCATAGTGTGTTGCTGTGTGGTGTGTGTGTGTGTGTGTGTGGTGGTTGTGTGGTGTCGTGTGTTCGTGTGTGTGGTGTTGTGTGGTGGTGGTCTATGTGGTCATAGGTGTGTGATCGTGTGTGGTGTATGTTGTGTTGGTGTGTCGTGTCGTAGCGCTGTGTGGTGTAGTAAAAGGAAGTATATTGTTATTGAAAGTTATTATTATTTTTCCCACCCCTTTTTGCTATATACAGAATGTTATACTAAGTTCCCTTTTAAATCTTTATTAAGCTGAATTTTCATTTCTGATAATCCTCAGGAGTTGTTATTCTTTAAGTATAAAACTTTATAACTTTATTCGAACATCTTCCAGGATATCTATATATATATATTATATATTATATATAGTATATATATATATATATATATATATATATATATATATTATATATATATATATATATATAGATATAATATAATTATTATATATATATATATATTATATATTATATATATATATATAGGGCTGTATCGTTAATAATTTGCCGAAAAAATGCAGTACGATATTCCTTGCATAAATATAAGATAATATGTATCAATAAACATTTCACCGAAAACGCCTCGTTTCCAAAATACAAGGTGATGAAACTTATGTGGACATATCTGATATATTCCATTGCCCGTTCCGTGCCACATCTCAACCTTTAATAATAAGCACAAAATATGACCGATAGGAAAAAGGTTACCTACCGTTATTTTACTATTCCGTATCTCGCTCATTTATACATACTATTAGTCCCGTGTCGTGTCAAGTTCTGTGTTTCAAGTGTTACCCATAATTTCAACAATGAATCACAAATAGGAAATGTGCGATTAGTGCATTTTTTTTAGGGTCGTGCGAAGGTAAGTTCATAGCAGCCATGCTTCTTCTATGAAGAAATGATGTACCCTAATTTCGTGTCGATCCCGCTCATTACTATTGTTTGCACGTCCTCCATCGAACGTCTTAGAGAAACAGGAAGTTTTAAAAAACTTACTAATGAAACGGGCGACTCGCACAGTATCAACTCCAGATGTTGAAGAACAGGTTCTCCAAGAACTTGAGGACAGTCCTATACAACAAGTACCAGAAAAAGAATTGCTTCAACACTACTTGTAAGTCATTCCGACCAGTTTTCAGGGTATGAAGATCAAATTCTGTAGCCCTTTATCACTATCCAAGCGAGGTAGGCCACTTTGTACACAGATCTATTCTGCAGAGTAGCATTTGTTCGTGGATGCAAACAAGAAAAGTGCAGACAATCCTCACCATTTAGCAGAATTATTGTTCACCGATGGGGCAAATTTTTCCAGAGACGCTATATCGAACTACCACAACAATCACATATGGGCTGATAGAGAACCCACATGCAATAGCTTGAGAAAGAATATAAGTAAATGCTATGGTTGGAATTTTTGGCGGAAGGACAGTAGATAGAAAACTTCTTTTGACCAGCGAGGCTTACTGGAGCGTTAATCAACCAATTTCTTGAACCATGGACTTGCCTACACTACTGAAGCGAGGTCCCATTACATTAAGAGCGAAAATGTATTTCATGCACGACGGCGCTCCAGCTTATTTCATGTTTAGTTGCCTCGTACTATTTGAACACTTGTATAATCCACGCCGTTGGATAGGTCGAGGAGGTACAGAACCTTGGGCTCCGCGGTCTCCAGACCTAAAGGCATTGGATTTCTTCTTGTAGGGATCACCTGAACTTAGGTTTATACAGCAACAGTTAAAATGTCCCGGAAGGAATGTAGGCTGCGCATAATCGCATCTATGTGACACAATCTCGGCACACACAACCGGTATATTTTGAACGTGTCCGCCATCAATGCGATCGCCAGAATAGAAAGGACTGGTATTGCCCCTGGGAGGTGCGCATTTCAACATTTGTCTATAACCTTAGTGCACATTGTGTTCGTACTATTGGCTGTTGTATAATTTTCTTCTGTAGCAGTTATGTATGTATTCTTATAATTGTAAATAAGATTGATGAATTTTGTTAATTACTTTCCAAAATTTAGTTTACTGTTTATTGTAACTTAATTTTTAAATAGGTTTCATCACCCTGTATGTTGCAACCAGGGCTTTGGAGTCAGTAATGTTTATGGACACATATTTTATCTTTACTTTATGCAGAGGGAATATCATGACTGAATTTTTTCGCAGTATAATGATACACCCTAAATTATATATATATATATATATCTATATTATATAATATATATATATACTATATATATATAGTATCATATATATATATAATATATATATATAGTATATATATAATTAATAAATATATATAGTATATTATATATATATTTAATATAATATATTATATGAAATCAGGGATACTGCCCCCTGGACTTATTCTATGGGAGAACTTATTTTGTAGGTTCAGTGAAATAGGGTCAGGTGATAGTAATAATATATATATATATAACATTGTACTTTATTTATTATAATACTATTTAATGTAATTAAATATTATTTATTTATTTTGTTGTTTGTGTCTGAGTGTGAATGTTTCTAACATTCATCATTAATTAAATCGTCATAAGTCTCGAAGAAGAACAAAAAATATACAATATAAATTAGTGGGAAGTCTTCACAAGAACAACTATTGCGTTCCCGATGCTGACTAGTGGAAGTCTTCCACTGCAACAGCGTATATGCCCGTATCATGGTACAACGAATGACAACTCAACGAAGCTGATTTGTCACCATGGATGCAGCTTATTTGTTAATGCTCCCACGACAATGTTTCAATCTATATTTTCATTTATATTTTATGTTTACGGATGAGGAAAAGTTTCCAAGATGCTCGATTAGGAATAGCAACAATGAGTTGTCAATATATTTATATCTATATATATATTATATATATATATATATATATATATATATATATATATATATATATTATATATGTAGATATATTAAGTATATATATATGTATATATAATTATATTATTATATATATATTATATATATATATATATAATAATAATTATATATATATATTTATATATATATATATATTATATATATATATATATATATAATATATATATATATATATTATATATATATATATATATATTATATATATATAGTAATATATATAATATATATACTATATATGAGTATATATATATATAGTATATATTATTAGTATTATATATATATATATATATATATATTATTATTATATATATAATATATATATATATATATATATATATAAATATAGTATATATATATATATATATAGATATATATATATATATAATATAATATATATTATATATGACCGGAATAGTTGATGATTATTTTTGTGACAGGCCCAAAGAATTTTCCATACTGGTTAAATAGACATCTTAAAGGCAATTTTGAAGCATGAGCTACAGGAACTAATGATCGATATTCCACTTGCAATTCGCAATGACCTTTATTTCATAAAATATGGTGTTTCTACCACTCTTTGTTTAGTTGTCCAACGACAGTATCTAGTTAATACGGCTGGTTGGTAGAGGAGAAACGGTAAAGTGGGCAACATTCTCTCCCGATTGAAACAAAATGGAATTTTCCTTTGGGGATATTTATGAGGTATTAATGTTATTCACCATCAGTTCCAAGTAGACGTTCTCATATAAACTTTATAAAGAGACTTCCAATTTATACGGAATACACCAGATGTAAAAAATCTTCCGCTGCTGCATGATGACATCATTTCTAGCATCGCCTGTAAATATTGGGTTATATCTGATCCTGCAAGTAAAGGATGAGTTGTTCTATATTTGTCTTTGTAACAAATTTAGGTTGAAAACATCGTGGGACACGCATTCTGGATGTTAATACTGGTATTAGCAGTAAGACACAATATATGTAGTAGCTTACATATCTAGAGTTACACATTCATAAAATATTCCTTGCAAGAAATTTTGCTCCTAGGGTGAGCCACGATGGGACTACACAAATAATGACTCGGCACGGGTGTACAAAATTCCTATTTTTGATTTGATAGAAATTCCAGATCGATCTACCTTGATATATTATTATATATATATATATATATATAATATATATATATATATAATATTATATATATATATTATTATATATATATATTATTATATATTATATATATATTATATTATTATATATCATTATATATATATATAAATTCCCTAACCGGTCTATTGCTTATACACTAATAGAGAAGGAGTTCATTTACATATGCAAGATTAACTATTTGTTAACCGATGGTCTAGGCCCAGTAAAAAATTTCCAATGTTCGAGAAATCAATGATTTTAGATTTATTATAACTATTCTGAATTACCGATGTATATATAATTTTTTTATATATATATATAATATATATAATATATATATATATATGATATATACTATACTATATAATATATATATACTAATATATATATATATAGATTTATATAATATATATATATATATATATATATAAATATATATATGATATATATAATATAACACGTTCTAAGCTTGCTATTTGTTTTGTTTCCTTCGAAAGGATAGCAGAAGTTCGATCATTGACTATGTGTGATTGTTTTAACTTATCGGATCATCTTTTCAATTGAATTAATAATAATAATAATAATAAATTATAATAATAATAATATAATAATAATGAATTAATAAATAATAAATTAATAATAACAATAATAATAATTGAACAAGTTACTTAACGCCACACGGAACGGGAGCTCGATCAAAAAAAATTTTCACAGGTAGCATCTATGATACATAAATAGATGTTCCTAGGGTCAAAATGATTTTTTTTTTTTTTTTTTTTTTTTTTTTTTTTTTTACCTGTTCTAGTGGCGAAATTATAATATACTTATATATTTTTGTAAAGGTATTACACGGGCAATGTAGGGGGCTCGAGCGACGGGGAACACAGGGGGGGGGGACGTTTTCCATACCCCGTAGGGGAGGGGCGAAGGAACCCCGCGACACCCAAATACCAAAGAGCGGGTTCCGGAGACCCTCCCGGAGGGGGGGGATAGTCCCCACCCGGCGTAGTTCGCCGAAGGCCGACGAGACCCCGACTCCTTGCATTGGTGCGTATAACCCTTGGGGTCATTCTTTAAGTTAAAAAAACAAAACATAATACGTAGAAAAGTCTAATTTATTTACGAATACGTATACAAAGGTCCTTAATAGGCTTCTCGCTCATATTAATACAATGATTAACAATAATTTTTTTTTTTTTTTTTTTAAGCATTTTTCTATGTGAAATTTACTAGGTTTCCAAAAATTGTCTTCTTTTCGCTGTAGCTATTGTAGTTTTTGAGAGTGATTTTTGTATTTTTTTTTTTTTTTTTTTTTTTATTTTTTTTTTTTTTTTTTTTTTTTTTTAACATTCCGGTAATAAGCTTTATTTATGTATCATATAGGCTACCTGTGAAATTTTTTTTTGATCCGAGCTCCGTCCGTTGTGAAGGCGTTAAGTACTTTATTACCTACTAATAATACGATAATAATAAGTAGATAATCAATAATAATATAATAATAATAATAATAATAATAATAATAATAATAATAATAATAATAATAATAATAATAATAATAATAATAATAATAATAATTTAATAATAATAATAATAATAATAATAATAATAATAATAATAATATATAATAATGATAAATGATTACAACACACAAACACAACACAACAACAACAAACAACAAACAACAACAACAACAAACAACAACAACAACAACAACAACCCTATATAACCTTTAAAATGCAAATACCGCATTTGCTTTTACTGTAATAGAAGTCACGAAGTAACTGCAACTGCCATTACATTTTTTAAAAAGAAACTGCAACGAAATTACGTTTTATGAATAACAGAGTAACGGGTTAGCGAAGTTACTTTTTTGAGTAACGATGCCCAACTTTGTAGATTTACGAGGTCTGTCGGAAAAGTAACCGACCATATGCCGGGAAATAAATTTTACTAACCTGGTGTGGTTCATTTCATCATCTCCTTCAAAATGGGACCCTTAGGCTTCAACATACTTGAATGAAGCATCTCTGGAATGCCTCTGTCGATATGGTCCTTAACTGTTTTGCCGCTCTTTACGCATTATGTCGTTCCGCCTGTCGAAGCGGGTGCCTTTCATTGAAGATTTGAGCTTCGGGAATAACCAGAAGTCACGTGAATGGTAAGGTGCCTGGCAAACGATTGAAATGCCATTCTTTGCCATAAAATCTTGGATCAGAAGGGACGAATGAGCCAGGGCGTTATCGTGATGCAGTTTCCAATTTTGTGATGACGACAGATCTCATCGTTTACAACGAACTGCATCACAGAGACGACGGAGGACGTTGCGATAGTATTCTTTAGTTATTCTTTGTCCTTCAGGGAATCGAAGAAAATATTCAGCCTTACCTTTACTTTGCTCCTCACCTGTCGTACTTTCTTGGGCTTCGGCGAGGTTAAAGGCTTCCATACTCCCAGACTTCGTTTCGTTAGCACAGTATTGAGGGACTCTGCATCTCTGTTGACTATTTATGTCCAGCATATTTTGTTGAAATCTTCTGATTTCCCTTTTATATCCTAGCGACAGCCATATTTTGACACAAATTTAGCTGCCACCCTGCGCAATCCTAATTCATCACGTAAAATTACACGCACAAAATCTTTGCTAACGATCTGACGTTATCAAGGATCTCACTTTTTCAGTGGTTTCTGCAATTCTGCATGTTGATGGCCATCCTGAACGATGCATCACTCTCGGATAACGTGCGGCATTTCTTAAAGCCCACTGTATCAGGTTATTTTATTATTCAGTAACCACCCATTGCATCATCAGATCGAAATCCTGTGAATCTTATAAATCTCTTCTCCGTGTTTCACTACCAAGCTTCTGGAAGAAACTTGATGTAATATCTTCGCTCGAAACGATCCGTCATTCTCATTAAAACAATCTTCCATGTTTACACACGAACACTAACTTAATCCCGGCAACAACCTGATCAGCAACTGACGTGTCCGGCAAACTAAAAACAGACAGCCTGAGCAGTGAGCACAAATGTTCCCCATACAATCTTCTACTTTCAATTCTGTTCACCTCAAGTAATTACTCTTCGCAGGAGGGATCAGTCATATACCTTCATGATATATATAATTATATATATATTATAGTATAATATATATATTATATATATATATAAATATATTATATAGATATAGTTATAATTATATATATATATATATATTATATATATATAGAATATATATATATATATATTTATAGTATAATAATTATATAATATATCATTATTATATATATATTATATATATTATATTATTATTATAATATATTATATATATATTATATATATACAGGTACTGCACATCCTGGGTATGGATTTTTTTCAAAAAATTTCACTCTTTTAACCCACAATGTGACAACCCACGTATTTTATTTTGCAGTCTTTTTATTTTTATACCAATAGCACCGAACAACTATCAACATAATTTTTAGAGACTTTTAGTCTAATATTCGAGTAAATCTGGCAACACTGTAGAAATAACTTGGACCCACGTGTATTAGTCCGCGCACGAGATTTTGACGAAATCATTCTGTGTATTAGTTTGGCTTTGTGAAGTTGAATTTTCTGCCTCTTATAGACTTTTAATTTTTATTTTTGCAGTAATATGTATTGTTCCCAGATGTGATTTATAAAAATAGACTTTGTCTTTATATTTTTTAACAAATCTATGCTATTTAGAAACTTTAGAAAATGGGTAAATTTAAGGACTTGAGTCCACGCAAAGTTGGACAAATAAATGTTCTATTAAGTGTAGGTACGCTAAAACAGAAAGAAATAGCCAAAAAATTGAATGTATCAACTCAATCAGTTAGCAATATTAAAAAGAAAATGGAAAACAGTCAAAATTTGAACTCGAGTAGGGTTGGAAAATGTGGTCGGAAACGTAAAACAACTCCTAGAATGGATAGAAAGATAATAAAAGAGGCTCTTCTTAACAGAAGATTAACTTGCAAACAGATTTCTTTTCAACTGGCTGCGGAGGGTGTTATTCTTGCCCGAAGAACAGTGAACAAGAGGCTTTTGGAAGTTGGATTGAAAGCGTATCGCCCGAGAAAGAAGCCTCGACTTACAGAGATGATGATGAAGACACGTTATGCCTGGGCTAAGAACCATGTTGAGTGGACTTCCGAGCAATGGGAAAAGGTAAGAATGACACATCTATAGTTAACTTGTATTGGACAAAAGATCATTAATTATTATTAGAAGTTGTGGTGCATAAAAATAATTTATTAGTGGATATAGGAATATTTTCTGTTACAGTATCTGTGACAGTATTTTTTTAACTGTACTGTATATTATTTATATTCATGTAGGTAGTTAGTTCTCTTGACTGTATGAACTGTATATTTTCTTTTTTCATGTAGGTAGTCTTCTCTGACGAATCAACCATCGCAGTACTTGATGACCGTGTTCAGACTGTTCGAAGACGAGCTGGTGAAGAATTTTTAGCTCAATGTCTGAAGAAAACAATAAAATTTCCAACAAAAATCATGGTGTGGGGAGCTATTTCTGTGCATGGAACAAGCCGTTTACACATTGTTGATGGAACCATGGACCAATTTAAGTACATAGAGGTACTTAAAGGTCGTTTGTTACCTCAAATAAGGGAATGGTATGGTGAAAGTCCTTGGATATTTCAACAAGACTCTGCTCCATGCCATACTGCAAAATCGGTGAAGAAATGGTGCACAGAAAATGGCGTTCAGGTGCTCCCATGGGCTGGAAATTCTCCAGACATGAATCCTATAGAGAGTTTATGGTGCATACTCAAGGATGAAATACATAAACAGCCCATTACGACCAAACAACAACTTATAGAACGTCTTATTGAAGTTTGGTTTCGATCTCCGCGAATTCAAGAAATGTGCAGAACTTTGATCACTGGCATGCCAAGACGTGTTAAAGCACTTATTCATGCAAAAGGTGGCCAAACTGCTTATTAAACAATATATCATATACAACACCATCATATAGCACCCAAATAAATGTTTTTTTTATCATTAACTTTTATTTTTTTTTACCCTTTGTGTGGATGAAAATTTGAAATTTTGAACAAATCCATTAATAATTTTGCAGTAACTGTATATATATATACGAATACTATATATATATATATATATATTATAGATATATATATATATATATATATATATATATATATTATATATATATATATATCATAATATATATACTTATATAATTTATTTATATATATATATATATATATATATATCTATATATATATAATATATATAATTATATATATTATATTATTATATATATATATACTATTATATATAATATAATATATATATATATATATTAAGAGATTGTTCAGTTCCCGTTATTTTAGCTGATCGATTTTTGGCACCATCTGTTAAAATAAGGTTTTTTAAAAACTTTATGCTAAAATATCTTTAATAATTTGTTAGAGAGAGTATAGAAGAAGTGGCCCTAAAAGTGTATATAATATAATACATAAGTATGAATAATTAATAATAAATAATAATAATAATAATAATAATAATAATAAATAATGAATAATAATAATAATTAATATAATAATAATAATATACATTGAATAATAATAATGAAATAATAATAATAATGAAAATAAATAATAATAATAATAAAAATGAAAATAAGACTAATTCGTCATCTAAATTTAATATTTTCTTAATAAAAACTATTTTTATCATAATAATAATAATAATAATAATATAATATAACCTTTCATTATTATTATTTTTGCGAGCATTTTTCTAATCCCTAATAATAAACCATTAAAATAATAATTCATAACAATAAGCGCTAATAATAATAATAATAATAATTAATAAAATAATATCATAATATAATATTAATACATAAAATGAAAATAATTGAAATAATGAAAACAATGAAATAATGAAAAATATATAATATAATAATAATATATTATATTGATTATATTATTATTATTATTATAAATATATTATATATATATATATATATAATATAAATATATATATATATATATTTATATATATTATCTTAATATAAATATATATATATATTATATATATAGATATAATATATGATTAATATTATATATATTTATGTCTATATAAATATATATTTTAAACAATAGACATTATATTATATATATATATATATATATATATATATATCATATAAGACCAAATATTTTTTTCTTTTGCGATACCTATAATAAAAATTATTATATATATATAGTATATATATATATTAGGCAATTATAGATAAGCAGGCAATAAAATGTACTTGAACCGTAAAACATACTAAAATGTTGCTAGGATGTATAAATTGTTCCAAAATATTAATATAGTGAAGCAAAATTATTTTAAAAATATGTCCTTTATAAAAGATTAATAAAATATACAGGAAAAGCCTTACTCTCTTATACCATAGTTATCATTCAATTTTTAGATTTACCAAATAATTTAATTAATTTCTAGTGACGTAAGAATTATTGCTGCTGTTAAATGTTTTCAAGATAACTATTTTATTTAGTTATTATTTATATATTATTATATTATTATTATATATTTTATTATTATTTTATTATTAGTATTTATTATTATTTTATTATTATTATATATTTTATTATTATTATATATTATTATTATTTATTATTAATTATTATTATTATTAATATTATTATTATGGTGAAAACTAAAGAAGTTTCCCGGAGCCAGTGATATCTCGGAAAACTAGAATAGATACAAAAACTGATGAAAATATATGAATCAGCGTATGAAATTTGTATGGAAAATGAAAAAAAAATTTTACTTCGTTTTTTATTTTTTTTTATATATCAAAAGACCTACGTAGGTACAAGGAAAACTATAGACAATTTAGAATCAGCGCATGGAAATATTTATGAAAATATTTTTTTATTTTTTCTTTAACTAAAAGAATACCCCAGGGTAACCGCAAAGATGCAAAGAGCCGGGGTCTCTCGGCCTCCTGGGGGACGACGGGAGGGACTAATTCCCCCCCTTCCGGGGAGGGGTCTCCGGAACCCCCGCTCTTTTGGTATTTGGGTGTCGCGGGGGTTCTTCCGCCCCTCCCCTACGGGGTATGGAAAACGTCCCCCCTCTGTCCACCGTCGGCTCGAACCCTAAAAAAAATTTTACGCTGAATTCCATATATGTTTTTAGTTTTTTTCTACCTATCGTAGTTTGGAGATATAAAAAAAAAATAAAAGAAAGAATAATTTTTGGTTTTCATTTTCCCCATAAATCATTACGCTGATGTCCAGATTTGTATCAGGTTTTTCTTGTACCTATCTTAGTTTTGCGAGACATATCATGGCGGGTAACTGTTAACCAGAGCTACCATTATTATTAATTATTATTATATTACTATGTATCTATTATTATTATTATACTTATTCTTATTATTATTATTATTATTATTATTAATTATTATTTATTGATATTATTATATTATTATTATTATATTTTTATTCATTATTATTTAATTATTATTTATTTTTATTATTATATGTACTAAATAATTTTGTAATAAACTTGCATATATTTGAAAGAGAATTTTCTTTTCTTAAAATCAGTGAAGCAATATAATTTATAAATCAAATTAGAACGCAAAAGCAAAATAATAGCCTCACACTATTCTTAGCTTAACTCAACAAATTGTACTGCAAAGGTGTCAGAAATTCTAAAAAAAGTACCAAAATTATCATTGCCTGCTTATCTAGGAATTGGCCAAAAAAAGTTACTATTTTAAAAACTATAGACTTTTGAAAGAAGTTTTAATTATATACATATATATATATATATATACTATACTATATATATATATATATATATATATTATAATATATATATATTTTATATATATATATTTTTTTTTTTTCTTCTTTTTTTTTTTTTTACATGTTAACACCGCACCCACGGGCAGAGCCCTAATCTAGGAGGGGTGTTGCTCAATTTTAAAGTCTGAGCAAGACGGAAGCCAAGAAGAGAATAGCTCACACAAACACGACCGACCAGTGACGAACCTGGGTCTTTCGCTTAGTTGGGCGAGCTGGCTCTACAGCTGAGCTCCGGACGCAGTTTTGGTGCTTGATTCATCCCTTCTTGACCTGTACGAGTCGACTCCGCTGAATGTACGAGGAAAAATCTTCATAATGAACAAAATGTGCCATTAAACTTCATATCCTTTAAGAGAAGAGAAAATAGGATAAAAGAAGTACTCAGCTCCACATCAATCATTCAATCCACATACGAAGAAATCGACTCCTTTTATATTAGTGTCAATTTCGGCGGTTGGGAATCCATACTTCGACAAGAATTTTAATTAGTAGTTTTTATTATTTCAGAAAATGTATTTTTCTTACATAGAGTTTTGAAGATCGTTAATCTCAAACATTTCAGTTCATGGAATTTTTAAAATGCTTTGTTTAAAGAAAAGAATTTGATTTAAAAATTTGGAGCTTCACCATTTCATTTAATTATGTTAAGTATATATTCTATTCTTATTCCGAATGTTTAATTTTATAAAATTTCAAAATAATTTTGATAAACTTCTTGGGTGGGTAAACTACCGCAGATATAATATACTATATATTATATATGATATTATATATATATATATATTATATATATATATATATATTTTTATATAATATATTAATATATATATATAATATATATATATATTATATATAAATATATATATACTATATATAGTATATATATACTTTACTATAATATTATATATATATATTAATATATATATATATATATATATATATATATATATATATAATAGTATATATTTATATATATTATATATATTTTTTTTATATATATGTATATAATTATAATTAATATGGTTGAGGTAACAATAGGGAAGTGAAACTTATTGCTTTTTAAATAAACTTTATTTAGGACAAAAGTTTACTATTAATATGTAGAACCTAAAAACCCCGTATTAAAACAAACAAATCAAAAAAAAATTTCGTATTTTTTTTAAGTAATTCAAGTAAAAGACGCTTACTTTCGCGTACTCTATTTTTTGGTACATTTTAGCTGTTGCCAGATTTTCTAATGTGCTAGGATGTATAAATTGTTCCAAAATATTTATTTAAAAAATTAAAAATATAGTGAAGCAAAATTATTTTAAAAATATGTTCCTTTTATAAAAGATTATAAAATAAGGAAAAGCCTCACTCTATACATAGCTTATCATTCAATATTTTAAGATTACCAATGTTATTACCAATTAATTTCTAGTGACGTAAGAATTATTGCTGCTGTTAAATGTTTTCAGATAACTAATTATATTTAATTAATATTATGTATTATTATTGATTATTATTATTATTATTATTATTATTAATATTATTATATTATTATTATTATTATTATATATTATTATTATTATTACTTATTATTAATTATTATACTATTATTATTTATTATTATGATTATTATTATGATATTATGTTATTATTTTTATTTATTTATTATTATTATTCATTATTATTATTATTATATTATTATTATATTATTATTATTATATTATTATTATTGATGGGTGAAACGAAAGAAGGTACCGCATGATTCTCGAAAACTAAGATAGATACAAGAAAACCAATAACATATATGGAATGAGCGTATGAAATTTGTATGAAGATCGAAAAAAAAATTTTTATTTT
>JABUQX010007717.1:0-15000 GCA_015478945.1 Trachelipus rathkii | reverse complement strand
AGCATACTTTGGCATATTCATTTGACTTTATAAAACAACTTATTAATTTGACATTAGAACATAACTTTTTTCATTATAATTCTAATTATTTTAAACAGAAACAAGGTCTTAGTATGGGTTCACCACTTTCTCCTATTATAAGCAATTTATTCATGGAGTTGGTTGAAAAATATCATTTTTTCCCCAATCCTAACTTTGCAGGTTTACATTGGTTCAGGTACGTCGATGACGTGTTTTGTGCTATTCCTATTAATAAAAACCCTCAGGATATTCTGACATTTATCAATTCTTATAATACCAATCTACAATTCACTGTAGAAGCCCCTATCAATAATTCATTACCTTTCTTGGATACCTTGGTGAAGTGGGATGACACTGGTAACTTAACATTTTCAATATATAGAAAGAAAACTTCACAAATTAACTACATGCATTGGTATTCCTTTCATTGCTTCAACACGAAGTTAGGGACCCTCACATCTTTGTTTTTACGTGCATTACGAATTTGTTCCCCCTCAAATCTACAGACTGAAATCAATTTTTTATTTAACACTTTTAAGAATTTACAATATCCTCTCTCCATAATCAATAGAGCTTTAAAGAAAGCAAAAGCAAATTTCTACCACTCTCATAACCAGTTACCTAAAGAAAACACCACCTATCTGGCTGTCCCATATCCTCTACCAAAATGCATCAGGAAGGTTATTCCGAACAGTATCGTTACCACCCCATCGAATACCCTACCCCTTAAAAAAGTTTTAAAACCTAACAAATTTGCAAATAGCCCTTATTCTCAATGTATATATAGCATTCCTTGCTATAACTGTAGAAGTATTTATGTGGGAGAGACAATTGACTTTAAAAGAAGAAATGACCAGCATATATACGATCTCACATACAGTAAGCAGAAATCAGCACTTACGCATCATAGATCGACGTTTAATCATAAAATCAATATCAATAACATGGAACCCATCATTAATGTCGCAGATAATAACAAGAGGAAAATGATAGAATCATATTGCATTGTAAATAGTAATAACTTTAATAAAATAGCAGGTGAAATGAATATAGACGTAACACAAAATTTAATGATGAAAAGTACAAAATTCTTCAAGAATATCGATAAAAAATTGGATCATCAACAACCATCCAACTGAAAAATTGTTTCATACTTCAGACTCTTCTTTAACGCAGGAGCTTCTTTTCTGTTCAACATCCCACCTGAGGAGGCCGTTACTATGGCGGCGAAAGCTAGTGGAATTTAATATAATTTAGATATGTAAATAAATATGTGTAATTGTGTGTGTTGATGTTTTGTGTTAACACTCGATTTTATGTATTATTTTAAAATTAAAAAGTGACTTTTAAGTGTGTATTTATAAGGGCATTCCAGTCAAATATAATATTATATAATAATATATTAATAATATATATATATATATATATATATATATTATATTATAATTATTATAAATATATATATATATAATATAATATATATTTATATATATATATATATATATATATATATATATATAATTATATATATATATATATATATATATATATATATATATCACAGGTCTTCCATTTGTATGTGTGATGTTATGGACAATATTACGGCTTGTATTTGAAGATCGGTCCATTGCTGGACAGTCCATGACAACCGATGGATCTTCTGGCTTTGTATTCGGCCCCTGTGGCACTCACGAACTTTATCAAGCTTTTTCTTTTCCTGAATGTGACGAGAGTGTTCTCCTAAGCTAGATCTCTGTTAAATCCAGAATCTATGAAAGTACCAGGTTTGTCATTTACGATATTGATATTCGAGTATGGCATGGGCGTATAGCAGGATTTCATTTAGGAAGGGGGCAAAGGTTGAGTGATATATATCATATATATATATAATATATATATATATAATATAATATATATATATTATATTATATATTATATATATATATATATATATATATATATATATTATAATAAGATATATATAATATATATATTATATAATATTATATGTATATATGTGTGTAGTTGCTGTATGCAGGATTTGACTCTATTGCTGGCAAAAGGTTGAGTAATTTATTATTGTCCTTGCTCACTCTGATTACTGAACAGTGGATAGGTTGGCTATAATCCAGATTTTTCCCATATGAAAGGCTAATAAAAAATAGCATAGTATAAAAATAATTTATTGTTATAAAATAGAATAAAATAACAACTCCCACAACAGTTGTAGATTAAACTCTTTATGTGTAAAAAAATATCTACTTGAGAAACGCTAAAGTATTTATGCGGTTGGTGAGGAGTGGTGGTAAATATATTAAATTCTAAATTAGCATAAGACCGTTGTGATTTTCAGCGAATTTCCGAATAAATTTCTGTCTTTTTATTTACTAATTCTCTACTATAACTCATCAATTACATAGTCCATTAAAGCCGGGTCCCGTCATTGTGACTTCTTAGCCAATGTCTTTACTCCATTCGCGAGTGGTTGAAGATTTCTCAATATGAAGGTTCACTTTTTTTCATTTCGTCAGTGGAATGGCATGTATGGACGGATAGTAAATATATATATATATATCATTATATATATAATATATATATATTATATATATACTATATATATATATATATATATATATATATTATATATATATATATATATATATATATATAATTAATAATATAATATATATATAATATATAATATATATGGTAAACATTTTACTTTTCGGCAGCACTAATTTTTTAGAGTTCATTTTCGATATTTGTTGGGTTCGATTAAATCGAAAATCAATACTTTGTTATATCGATACATAAAATCGATATTTATATATATATATATATTACATACACACACACACATCTTATATATATATGATATATATATATATATAATATATATACATATATTATATAATATAATATATATATATATATATATATATATTATATATATATATATCATATATTATGTGATGAACATGACATCCGCATCCCATTCCGCATTTGCGGAAATCAGACTAATTTGAACATCCGATACCGCATCCGCATCCGACATCCTCACTCTAACCTGCACATCCGCATCCGCAATTCCGCCTCCTCTTTTGAAAAATGAGGATGTTGCGCGATGTTTTTCTTAAATTGATTAATGCATTTTAAAAAAATATTATTTCTTGTCTCTTTATCATGGGAGTTATAGGAATAATGTAACTTTTGAATTTCGATTTCTGTGTATATATATTATATAAATAATATATATATTATATTATATATATATATATATATATATATATATAATATATATATATATATTATTTATATATTATTATATATATATATATATATTTATATGATATATATATATTAATCTTAAAGCCGATGTACGGGGAAGCAAGAAATGAAGCGGAGGAGTGAAGAGGAGGGCAAAGGAGGAGGTGGCTTAGAAGCTAGCAAAGAAACTAATGGATGATATGAAGGAAAGCAAGAACGAATTATTACATTTGGCCAAGAACGTAATAGAGGAAACGAGAGTAGGAGTATGTAATATCAAAAGACAAAATGGAGAAACATTGGTAAGCCCGGAGAAAAAACAAAATGTGGATAGAGTACTTGATGAGTTGTCTTTAATGTGGGAAGTGCAATCGGACAGAGTAAGGGGAAGAGAGGAGGAGGAGAGAACGTGGAGGCGAAAACTATAAGCCGAAGGACACATTCGGGCTTTGCTCTACCGATCACTCCTTCCATTAAGGAGAACTTTGAATTTCAGGTGAAGAAGACCTCTTGTGGGACGGCAACTGTCCGAGACAATGTTTACATCGCCGCGCTAAGAACGCTATACCACAAGTGAGCTCCTATATAATATTGAAGTGCTGAGATGGGAGTGGAGGAGAGGTTTTGCAAGCCCCATGGCATGACTAGTGATAATATTGACGATTCTCACTTAACAGTGGTCCTCTCAGGAGTTCGTGGAAAGTGTGCGATGCCCCTCGCCGAAAGTCGTGGCAAAGCGTCATTACTAGTGTGCCCGAGTTGTATGAGAGGACCGTTACTTTGCGTGCATGGAACAGGGCTCGGAATGAATTGGTGAAAAATTAGATTATATGAGGAATCTCACTAATGTGAGATCTATCATAGGCGAATGTATATAATATAAGAATATTAGAAAAAAATAAATTAAGGATAAATAAAATAAGAGCTCATAAGGTTAATTGTAGTTATGACAAGAGGCTATTATACATAGGTTACTCAGAGAGTAGGTAAGAAGATTAACTACATGATTTAATGTTTGCATTTATTAATTTAGATATTAGATATTATCAGGAAAAGCATAATGGGAATACAATATGAAGGCATATATACGCCTTCATAGACTTGAAAGAAGCATTTAGATTCTGTATCACCACGAGAGTGAATGACTAGTGTGAGAGTTCCGGATGAAGGGATTATGACGTTGAGGCTAGATATACATAAAGGCTCATTATCATCAAGTGAAGATAGTCACACGTGCCGCAATCGGGCTATTCGTAAAGGTATTGAAGAAGAGAGTACAAAAGAAACGAGAATGGTTGAAGGTAAAAACTCGGCAGCAATAGATCGGAGGTAGTGTGCTGTCGGCAGATTACTGATTTATAGGTATTTGGACATCAGTTCATAAGAGAGTATTAAAAGAGAGTATTAGAAGAGATTGATCTGAGATCATTCTAATGAGTATATCGCAAGATAATTTTGGCGTGTGATTTGGAGAGATGAGATGGTGAATATAATAGGTTGAAGCATAATGTAGTTCTGTGTTCGCATAAAAGTATGATAGAGAAACAGGATATGATTATTAATGAATTAGTAGGTAGACAAAATGAACTAATGGATCAGATAAGCATGGAGGAGTAAAGGAGTGATGGATATCTGTATATGTGAAGGTAGACAGGTATATGAGAGAATATCAAAATGTGATGAAATAAGATATAAATATTTATTGAGGAATAAGCACTTGGAAGATGAGGTATAGGGTATATATATATATATATATAATATATAGTATATATCATATAATGTGCAAAAGGAAATATGAGTAAGAATTATGAAGCAAGAATGGCAGGACGTAAGGGCAGTTTATACCGCATCTTGTGAAAAATGAATAAAATATATAATAGAAACTAAGATGTGTTGAAAAAGCTGAGAGAAATCATACGATAGGACATTAATGATTGAACACCGCTAAGGTTGATTATATATATGACTTATATATTATTATATGGGTCTGGAATACATGGGGTATGACAGAGTAAGAGATGATAGAGAGTGAATTTTCAGACTCAGCGGAGATGAATGTGTTTAGAGACTAGTGATTGGAAAGTTACGAGTAAAGATAGACGAGTGAGTAAAACGATGCATAAATGATTAAGAGTAAGAGTGTGGTGTAATAACCTAATTGAGAAGAAGATAAAAAGTGGATGACTAACTACAGTGAACTAAAGTGATTGGTGGGTATATAGGGAACACATGTAGATTGAATGATCGCTTGGAATTAGACTATATCATTGCCAGCAGTAATAGGGTCGCCAATGTGTAGAACCATGAGATAGATAGATCCTGCAGACGTCGAGTAAAGTGGAGATAGAACACAGTTTGAGAGGTTTTCACTTGTGGAGGGCAGCCAGATGACTCTCGCAATGCACGTCGATGAGCTAAATAGCAAGTATAGGATGTTTTATTGAAGATATAACTAATTGAGAGTTACAAGGAAATATAACGCGGAGTGTCTAGCTACCCTACAGAACTAGAGGCAGTCGTCTATTCCTGAATTTAGCGAACGAGCACAATGTTAAGATGATAAGTCACTGTTAATAAATATTTAAATATTATATATTATATATATAAATAAGATGAAAATACGTTACTAATTATTAATATTATAAACTCTACCTCACATAATCTCACTTCACCTTATTAATTAGTATAGTGATAAACGTGAACTAATGCTGGCTGCTATTAATGCTATACTACTACGCCGAAAGTAGAAAGTGTGTACTCCATACAGCGAGATTTCTTAGACTATAAGGTATTTTTATATCAATAATATTTAAAGTGAATTCAGAATTATTAAAAATTCTCGATAAGAGTATGATCAATATATAAGTTATAGCATTAACATTAATATTAAGTGATATAATATATATAATTTATAATTATGTTTTTAATTAATATTCTTTTATTATTTCTTGCTTATATGCAATTTAAATAATGAGGATTATTTTATAATAAATATATTGGATCTAGCTATGACTATCTGATCTAAGCACATTACCACAGTGCCTAGCCGCTATACCCCTACCAATAATGAATATAAGAACTATATTTATTATTGACTCGAGTAAATTTACTCAATATTACCACCACTACTACTTATTATTAATAATAAAATGAATCGAGTTTAGAAATGATGTACTATGCATCTTAATAATACTAGCCTTATAATTATTCGAACAAAATTATCCTATTATAATAATATATATATAATATATATATTATATATATATAATATATTATATATATATAATATATAACCATATATCTAATGTCATGATACATGTACATCACTAATAATATTATATATAACAAATATATATATTATATATATTATATATAATATAAATATAATATATATATATATAGCTGAACCTTTTATTAATATTTTTTGGCTCACCTAAGGCAAGGCGTTGCTAACGTCTTATTAGATCATCATATAACTCCCAAAAGCTCGCCACTGAGTATATATTAGTAATATAATATATATATATTATATATATTATATATTATATATAATATATATATATATAATATATATATATATATATAATTAATATATATAATTTATTATTAATAAGATATAATATATATATATATATATATATATTATATATATATTATATATATAATATTTATATATATAATATATAATATATAATATAAAGTTCCACATCCTCCGGTATATATAACGCATTTGCGAATATATCATTAATGTAAGAGTTGGCCTTATTATATAACCAAATAAGATAAACTCGCGGATTCGCGCTCTCTCACGTCATCTATCTCTAACTCGATCCGTCCTACACTCGCACGCATTCTCGCAATCATCTTCATTCATCTTATTAAGATCCAGCATTCCGCATCCGCATCCTGACAAACATGATTACAACATTTTGGACATCTCAGCGTCCATCACTACATATATATATATATTAATTAATAGTTATAATCAAATGTGCCCAAATGGTTTTGAGATTTATAGAGTACGAATAATATAGATTATGTTTATGCGTAATATAAATGTCACCAAAGTTAACTCATTTTGATGAACTATTTATTGTTTTTATGGTAGTATATCACTAACGTGAATATTTACACTCCGGGGTCCGCCCCGATGTCAGTAGTAAGTCGGAGGTTTACTCTCTCAGGCCTCTAGAGTATCAGACTAATGTAGAGTACTAATCCCCCCTCCCAGGTAAGTAGATGATACTCCGACCCCCGACATCCTTTGGTCTTGTGAGTGTTTGCTGAGGGGTTCCTTCTCAGATCCTCCACCTCCGGAGTTATGATAAACGTCCCCCCCTTCCGTCCCATCTGCTCCCGACCCTAAAAAGGGTATAAATAATCAATTCATTTTAGGAGCTATATATCTGTTATATCTCATCTGTGCCGTATAAATAATGCTAGCACACCTTAATATACTTATACTTAATTCCATTCATAGTTGCTCGTAAAAACTTAATCCCCAATAATACTTTTTATTATAATAGACTGGTTTAGTAGCTGTATACCTAAATGATAATATTAAGATATATAATATAATATATTAATATATATATATATTAAATATATAATTAATAATAATATAAATATATTATAATAATATTAATATATATATATATATATATATATATATTATATATTATATATATATAATTTATATAATTAATAATATAAATATATTATATAATTATAAATTTATATATATTATATATAATATAATTATTTATAATATACCTACACTATGAGAAAAAGGTAACCAGATCTTACAATTGTTATTCTGGACTAAAATCATATACGTACATCTGTATTTTATACCTTTGCTTACAGATTCATACATCTTATGTAAAAAAATAAAACAAATTCGCAATAAGTTCATCTTATGTATGATAAGATACTATTAGAGCTACAAAATACAACCAATAGTCTTTTGGGAAGGAGAGAAATTTATATATACCCTTATTTAACTTATACGCTCAATATGCAGCGTCTTCTGACAGATAATATCTATGTTTCATTCTGTCTTCTCATCATTCTTACGATTATATTCCATATCTTACCATCTTCAATAGAGTTTAACATATCTTCGACATCTCTTTTCTGCAAGAAATTAGCGCTGACACATTCTAAGTATTAGCCTATGCAACTCTCTCATATCGTTGCTCTGGTGTCTTAAATAAAAAGCTATCAAATCCAAATCGTATTAAACATATAAATATCTATTACACTTCACGCCATGAGCGAGCGTGTCAACATTTATCTAGTAGCCTCTAGCATCTAATCAAAGATCTATTTGACGCGTAGTGACCTGATCTCCTTTTGATATATAGTGTTCAATAATTCTATAATCATATATATTACAATAATATTACCATATTGAGCCCTAAGTCCAATTTTTTTTCAATTGACAATTTTCAAAGTGTAATTCTGATATAAATTTCCCTTCAACGCTTTGGAGTGTTATTCACTGATAAAGTATATCTTTGACTGTTATTTATACGCATACCTTGAGAAAAGTAAAAATTAAGATTGACTATTATATATATTGTACAGGAATATAATATTCATTTAATAATAGTATAGCCTTCGTATTATTTCCAATAATATAAAAGATATGTATATTGAGTCTATATAGCAGGTTCACCTAGTAGTAGTAACCTTTGACGAGATTTACACCTGTTAGGACTAAATGTTTCTTTTAATTTCAAGCCACATATCTAATTTAGAATCAAATAATTTCATATCTAGAATTTTTTTTAACTGAACAAAATCAATTAATTAGGAGGAACATAGATCCTACCTTGACTCATCTCATTGTACAAAAATTATAGTATTCTAAGAATTAAACTTTTAGTTGTAAAATGGTAATAAATTATAAACTACAATAATTAACATGATTTCCTCTAATCCGTGAGTAGCAGTAACGGATCGCGCCGTAGTCCGGAAACATATTAATGAATTATACTGTGAGTCCCGGCATATAATTAATCGCATCGTAAGTTCGGTAATAAGTATCGTGTAGTAATAATTTTAAAGAACAAAATGATGATAAGCTCGGAAACCTGAGCAGGTACCGAAGCACTCAACTATTATCTATGTTTAATATAGATAGCACTTTTAGAGTAGTAGAAGTGCGAGTATTGGAAGTCAGAAATAGTACCATTGACCTCTATTAGTTGCACCTGTCTCTATAGACCGCCGACTCCCAACCTGAGCGTCCAGGTTAGTCTACTGCCCCCTTGCCTTTTTTAGCCCATAAAATTTTTTACCTGACCTTAGTAACCCTTTTATGAGGCCTAGTATCCTTTTTGGGACTTTCCTTTTTTTCGACCAACCCTTGAATCTTCCAGATGTAGGTTACATATTTTGGCCCACGGTATTTTTTGAGAACCCTAATTTTTTTGAGAACCTAATTTATGAGAACCCTAATATTTTGAGAACCCTAATTTTATGAGAACCCAAATTTTTTGGCAACCTTAATTTTTTGCTAAATACTCCTTAAATTATTTATAGGCATACCCTTATAATATTTATATTTAGGCAAACCCTATTGTTTAGCACCCTTTCGAAGACTAAGGGTGCGCCTCAACAGGTTGCAGTCTTAAGCAACACAGATGATTATACGTATACCCCCTAATATATTTACGGCCTTAACCTATATTTTTTTTTCGACCGTGGGATTATTTTTATGCTCTCACAGGATAATTATTTATACTACTTCCTAACTATACTTTAGGGCTTATCTAGCCCTAATATTTTTTTGATGTCTATTTACTCTTAGATTTGACACTCTTGCCAGATACCATGGGTCAATTTTGAGTGACTCAACTAGTGATTATATTATTGTATACTACCTTTGAGTTCTATCATGGTATGAGCAAAATTGTTGGCCCTTATTCTGGAGAGATCTTGTCGACCAACCCTCTTCAGGATCATTCATTCATCGTAGTCAAATCTTTAGAAATCATCTCTGTGATATTTCTGTCCAACTCATATTGTTTCGTTACCCACTCTCTTCTTCGATCGCGTTCAAATCTCGCAATTCCTTTGAAGAGGTGACCCTTTGATATATTTTCGACTTTTAACTCAATCTCATCTTTTGCTACAATCACTTTCCTATAAATCACTCGTGAGGTAAAATTTTGCACCCACTCATTCTTGATAAAGTGATACTCTTGGAGCTTCTCTTAGCGCGCACTTTAGCTTGGTTTCAATCATGTCTCTTTCTAACTCTTCTTTGTCTTTCTTCTTTGTTACTCTTTTGACTATTCTCGTCTTTCTCATTAACTTTGACCTCACTTTTCCCATCTATCTCTGCTTGCACACTTTAAAACGCTTCCATTCGACCATGGTGCGTGGTCTAATTTGTGACCACGCTCACTTTTAATGGTTTTGAGAATCGTTCAACCCAGAATACACAGAACGAAAGAGTGTATCTTCACGTGCTAGTTATAATATGCGTAGTTACTCATGAGGTCTTTCTTCGTAGTTTGCCAGAGAAGTTAGCCGGTGAGTGCTTCAAGTGTAAGTGTACCATTATAATGAAGTGTACCATAATAGAGTGATATTGTACAAGGTGATATAGTGACAATGTATAGAAGTATGCCTCAAGAGTGTAAAGTGTATAACATTTATAATAGTGCCAAGTGAAGTCCACATAGTGTCCCAAACTGAGATGCCACTTTTTCAAGCCTTTTACTAGCCTCCCCTGATCCTACTAGCTCGAATAGCCCTATATGTATATGATGTACTACCCTATATAGGTAATTACATAAGGTAATTAGAGGTATAAATATCTGAACTAGATGAGTTGTTACTATTATTAAATAAGCTGTACAATGAGAATGGGTTATATCGTGCCACGTGCGTACTATTGAGTATGTTTAGTATTCTCTTATAGCAGTTTTATAAATTATCTGCCACTCTACCATATACACCCTCTTACAAATTCTAAAACGACATTATCACACTAAATACCATCACATCCCACACACAGATTACACTTACACTTACCTCCACACTCGATATATTTGATAACATCAGCATTAATGCTCACTCATCTTTGATTGCATAAATCAGCCTTAAATTAGCACGTCAGCAATTAGATCCTCTAAAATAGATCATATATGCCTATACCAAGCATATGATGCCTACGCACATTAATGCTATTACAAGACATTGAGCCTCCATCAACTCATTGAAATGTAATTACAACTTTGAAATGACCTCATCTTTTATGAAGGAAATCTTATGATTACACCTATATTGATGTAATTTCATCTATGAATGAAATCATCTTGAGTCTACATCTACAACCCCAAATCGTTAAGTAATAACAGAGTTAATATTAATGTTCTTATCCCCTCATAGTTATTAAAGCATCACCAACCAGTGCGCATGACCGATACGCGACCTATCTCCACGTCACATCAAAGTAAATGATTGCACCGCTAACCTCCCGCAGTGACCGAACCCGAACAGCGATTCACCGCCTCGCTTGCAAGTAGCGCTCCGTCATACTGCATTTTCCGCTAGATACACCTGCCCGCCGTGCAGTAGCGTACCCGCAGGCGATCAATATTATCCCGCCTAGCCGTAATGTGAAATAATTATATATATATATATTTACTATAAGATTCATTCATTTTATATATTTACTATACTATTACTAAACAGTTGCAAAGAATATTTCTTTTCATAAATATACTACGGTATACATTTTTCATATTTCTATTTATCATACTTAAACATTTTTATTAAATAAAACATTTTCGCTAACCTTTAACTAGTTAACTCATTACAATATCCTATATTATATAACACAATTATATATTTATTATACATATTTTTTAATAATACTTTTACATTACTAATACTTTTTATTTTAATAATATATTTTAATAAAATTATGTATTAATAGAGAACAAAAAAGATTTCAGGTAGGTGATCTGTTATATAAAAAAAAACATTAATATATTATATATATAAAATAAAAATATAAAAATAATAATAACTAATAAAAAAAAGCAAAATACTCAGTTTTTTAAGCAGGATAAATAACAAGATAAATCCAATGATAAAGGTAAGCTTACACAACACCGAGGAGATAGGTATAAATATAATATTCAGTATAGGCTTTTAGTATTATATACTTTGCTTTTAGAGAGCGTTTCTTTACTCCCTGTTTTAGAAATTTCTAATAAATAAAACTCATGTTTTACTGCATAATTATAATAAATATTGATAGATAAATAGATAGATAATATAATGTTTCAAATAAAGACGAATTTTTATCGCTTGTCAAAGGCTGCATCGGCAATTACTACCTATAAAAGCGATAACAGTTTGCTAAGTATCTTAAGTGTACCGACGAAGTCTTCAACCAATGTACAGGCCTCGTATAAATAATATATGTTATTATAATAAACATATATAATAAGAACATAAAAAAATTAACTATTCTAAAGCCATTACTGACTTAACTATATCCTAAGCATATTTGTGACTTCTAAAACTCACTGCAATAAATTAATATACTGCATTATTAACTCGTGTATTATACTGCTTAATTAACTCTATCTGTTCTAACAAGTTTTAACTTCTATTGAATTTACTGTTTTAACTCTCTTAGCTTTAACTGCTTTAACTCATAAATTTATTAATCAAAATTTTCTTTTATTATTTGTTTAATTTTTTAATTAATATTTTATTTAATTAATCATTAGTCAATTTTATTATTTTTTATAGAACTTTTCATTTATTTATTTATTTTTAATGGAAGATTAGAAAGGGCAAAGTGTCTGATATATAATGATATATAAACATTTCATTCCAATAAAATTGTACGAAATTTATATAAAACAATAATATATACTTATATACATTACCTAAAGCATAAGTAGAAGCAGATAACAACAATAGATATATTAGTTATTAACCTAACACTAGGGCAGCTATATTATATGATATGATTCTTTTAAGTTTTACTGCTATTATTACTGCTTTAACTTTTCATATAAAAATTATATGTTCATTTTAACTGCTTTTATACTCATGTTTATTCCTCCCATTAGTATCTCTTATTGCTTACTGCTTAACTCATGTTATCACCTCCTATAAAAACTTATCATGCATTACTGAGATATATTAACTCTCTTGACTTATTACATGTTATTAACTCTCTGACTTACTGCTATAAAACCATATATATTATTTATATTATATATTATACATTATATAAGTAATTTTATTATTTATTATATAATTTTATTAATTTTTATAAATATATATAATATAATATAATTATATATATATATATAATATATATATACAATAATATATATATAATAGGTATATATATTATATATATATATTATATATATATAATATATAATAATATTATAATATATAAATATATATATATATATAATATATATAAATATATACGCGTATAATATTATATATATATATATATTATATATATATATATCTATATATATATATTAAATATATAATATATAATTATATATATATATTATATATATATATATTATAGCAAAGAGGCCCCGTTAATGAGAAAGTTAACGTCGTTAATTTTAAATCGTTAACAAAAAAAATAACGACGTTAATCATTAAAGCATTTATCGGTAAAGAATGTAGCGGAAGTTAACTTTAATCGTTAACGTTAACCGTCTTCAATTTTGTTTATTAAACAGTCTATCACCCACCACTCACGGGCAGAGCCCTATTCAAGGAGGTATGTTGACGCCAAAAATTCAATCGCTAGCCCAAATATACGCAATGACATAGACGCAGCTTTAAGTGAGGGAGATTAATTCCCAGGAAACAGAAGATGAAGAAGTTCAACAGAACACTGGTGGAAGAAAAAGAACACGCCAGCACTAACTAGGCCGACGTTACCAAATCTACAAACCAAAACTCATACAGCACCCCTTGTGCTACTAGGCGTCGTACAGTAGTGGTAAGCGAGTGTTAGTAGTCCCTCGCACACCTCGCCGCTGCGATACCTATAAAAGAGATAAAAGCCACAACATCCGCCGCAAAAGATTGAGGTTCAAATGACTGAAAGTACAAACAGTTTATAAGCCTTTGTTTTGACTCACATGTCAACAGCCGAAATGAACACAAGAGCCCCAATATAGAACACATACATCAACATACAACGCCGATGATACCCTTGTAATAGAAGTAAAAATGAGAAAAGAGAAAAAAAGTTCCGTCTAAACACCCACATCCAAGATTTCTATAGCAGCCCCAAGCACCGTAGTGTGTGAGGTTTCCAAGACATTTTTTATATATATATTTATATGTCAAGGAGAGACGAATAAACCGTCAAAATAGCGAAAGTTAGAAGTATTTTAGAGAGAAATTGTAGAAAGTATGGTTTTTAAAATTGAATATCACCAAGTTGAGAACCCCACCCGCAAATCTATCTACAGCAGAAAAGAAATCGGAAAGAGATATAGACGAAAGACAATTCTATAAGTAAAGAAGACAGCAGAATTGAAAATGAAGTGAGAATGAAGGGTCTCGACGTCCAACGCATTAGTTTAGAGTAGGCAGTGAAGAAAACATTTTATTGCAAAAGTAGGAATAAGTAGAGATGAGACCGAAACCCGGACTCCAATTACAAAAAAAGAAAGAAGCCATACTCCT
>JABUQX010007716.1:72500-73694 GCA_015478945.1 Trachelipus rathkii | reverse complement strand
AAGGCCCAAGATTTAAGGATAAAGGAAAAATCTTAAAGTCAGCAATTTCTTTTAGCAATATTAATATATATATATATATCATATATATTATATATATATATATAATTATATATATATATATATATATTATATAATATATATATATATATATTTATTTTATATATATATATATATCAAACAGGTTATTCAAA
Organism: Trachelipus rathkii; assembly: GCA_015478945.1. NCBI lineage: Eukaryota > Metazoa > Arthropoda > Malacostraca > Isopoda > Trachelipodidae > Trachelipus > Trachelipus rathkii. The sequence goes on along the minus strand of JABUQX010007716.1, from coordinate 73,503 downwards.
AATTTCAACCTCTACTGCAGTTTCGGTTGACCACAGATACTCATTCGTTTATGATTGCAATTACTATTAATTTCAAGCCATCCAAAGAACGATAAATCGAAATTTGAGAGTACAATCTATCCTCCTTCCTAGATTTGGGCTCTGACCCAGAAGCGGTGGTGTTAAAGTAACCCACTTTATAACTCATTTCAAAATAGTATTCCTACTCTGATTTACATAGGTTACACTCATTGCTTAAATTAATGATAGTTTAAGTTTAAATTTAGTTATAGTATAAATAATAGTTTATGGATTAATTTATAGTTTGCAATAGTTTAAATTACAAAGGTTTTGTTTAAAATTATCAGCAATAAAAAAACGAATGATCAATGACGACCAGTTTTGAGAATGCAAGAAGCTAAAAGGAAAAAAAATCTACGCCACAGGATTAAAAAAAAAAAAAAAAAAAAATTATCCAAACTTTGACAAGGCAAAAGATTTTTCTTAATATATATATATATATATATATATATATATATATATATATATATATATATATATATATATATATATATATATATATATATAATATATATATATATATATATATATATATATATATATATATATCACTCAATCACATAAATAATTTCACATCATTGTGTAAACCAATTATAAGATTACATTAATTAATATATTTCTACAAAAAATAAATATATAAATAAAAAATAATAATAATAATAATTTTTTTTAATTTGAATTTATTTTAATTTTTTTTATTATTATTATTATTATTATTATTATTATTATTATTATTATTATTATTTAAAATTTGCATTGAAATTTTTCTAGAAAATGCAATGGATTTTTAGAACATAGGAGCATAAATATTTGTCAACCGAGATTTATCAATTGGTTATGTAGCCATATTTTGCATATAATAATAATAATAATATTGAATAAAAATAATAAGTAATAATAATAATAATAATAATAATAATAATAATAATAATAATAATAATAA
>JABUQX010007716.1:45000-67500 GCA_015478945.1 Trachelipus rathkii | reverse complement strand
GATCTAAATTTTCTTCTTATTATTATTATTTTAAATTTGCATTGAAATTTTTCTAGAAAATGCAATCGAATTTTAGATCATAAAAGCATAGATTTTTTCAACCGCGATTTATCTATTGGTATGTTGCCATTATTTTGCATATAATAATAATAATAATAATAATAATAATACAATAATAATAATAATAATAATAATACAATAATAATACAATAATAATATTACAATAAAATAATAATACAATAATAATAATAATATAAAAAATAATAATAATAAAATAATAATAATACAATAATAATAATAATACAATAATAATAATAATAATAATAATACAATAATAATAATACAATAATAATAATAATAATACAATAATAATAATAATAATAATAAAATAATAATAATAATAATAATAATAATAATAATAATAATACAATAATAATAATAATAATAATAATAATACAATAATAATAATAATACAATAATAATAATAATAATAATACTAATACAATAATAATAATAATACAATAATAATTCAAAGCCTTTTAGACGAATTTGTGAAGTGACAATGTGTTAATTTTATTTTTGGCTTTAATATTACTTTCTTATAATAGTTAATTTATATAACAAAATATTTCTATTAGCCGTTTCCACAAATAAATTTCCTTACCGCCTGAAGATGCCTCGAGTTCAGAGGAGAAATAATGCAACGATTATGTTAGTCTTCAACAATGGTTTAAGTCCTGAAGGATCGATCTTGATGGGAAGGGTTTTCTTCTTAACTTTTAAAAAAAAGAAAATCTGAAGAAGCGACTCTGAGAAGAAGTCTGCAACTCTTACCTTTTAAACCTCAAAAATGGCTGTAAGGCTCCCTTCGTTTAAAAATTTTTTGGACTATAGACACCTTTCTGATGGAGAGTATATGATTTTCCTTACTGACGAAAGTTGAGATGGGAAATTTTGTTTTTGTACTTTTTTTTAGGGAGCCTTGTAACGAATTTGGTGAAGTGACAATGTGATTGAAATTTTACTTTGCTTTAATATTACTTCTTATAATGTATTATAATTAACAAAATATTGTTTACAAATTTGTAAAATATAGTTTCGATTAGCGTGATCATATTTTCTTTCAGCAGGCGACAATATTGTACTGTAGATTAATCTTCAACAATTCTTTAAATTCTGAAGAATCGATCTTGATGGGAACTGTTTTCTTCTTAACTTTTAAAGGAAGAATCCGAAGAAGCGACTCTGAGTAGAGAAAATTCGCAACGTAACTCTTTGAACCCTCCAGGAATTGCTTTGAAGAGCTCCCTTCTTGAAGAGTAGTTTCGGACTTAGACACTATTTCTGAAGTGTTGATAGGATTTTCCTTATGGCAAAGTTCAGATGGGATTATTTTCCTATTTTTCTTTTTATAGAGGCAGCCTTGTTAAACGAATTTGTGAAGGTGGCCCGTGTTTTGTGAAATGTCTATTGGCTTTTTGGATTTTTCTTATAATTTTGAACTTATATAATAATAATAATAATAATAATAATTAATAATAATAATAATAATAATAATAATAATTAAAAATAATGTAATATTATGTACACTAGGACAAATATGAAAAAACTATATATAAAAAATATTTATCAATTGTAAAAAAAAAAAAACAAAAAAAAAACAAATAAATAAAATAAAACAACTAAGGATTTATTGCACTGGTAAAGACTTATATGGTTATGAAATTTGTTTTTATTCTAATATATTATAATTTATTTTCAATCTAATCTTGCAAAGAAAAAACACATTCCTTCGGCCAATCACAATCACGACGCAATTTCTTATTTCATAGAGATGATTTTTTTTTTTAATATTTCTTTCTCATCAATATGTTTTTGGAATCTAATTTTATCTGATAAATTGTACGATCAGTTTGAAGACGTCTGAAACCTGAAGGGAAACCTTCTAATCTTGAGAAGATTTTATAAAAGTTACTGAACTAATTTTGAGAGGTGGTTTTGGCAATTTTGTAGTATTCCGCCATTTTCTTTAATAATATATATTCTTTCTTTCTTGCATTCTTCCTTTTTTCTTCCCCAAGACTAGGGAGTAAGGTGCGTGACAAGCATCGGAAAAGAAAAGCAGTAGAAGAATATGACAAAAGTCGAAAAGAAAGCCCAGCCTTACCGCCCCCTCTGTACCATTAATTAGTAAGAACTCGTCGCAATCAGAAAATCCACCCTAGAGCTTCATGGGACCGCGACGGATCATCACTATGGTAAATCGTCAAGTGTAGGGTTCATCCCCTGGCCCAGCTGGGCCACAACCATAACCCCTTACAACACCCTGCCATTTCTCCTATCATGCACCTTTCTTCTCGCCTCTGCCAAAACTCACATTTTTCTCTCATGCAAACATTCCTATAACTGACTCAATCCAACCTTTTTTCTTCGGTCTGCAGCCGGTCGGTTTCCCAAACACACTAACACTATACATCGCTTACCAACCGACTATCATTCATCCTTTCCACATGCCCAAACCATCTCAACATACTTTCATTTATTCTCTCGTTTACCCCTTTCTTCACACCACACATCTCTCTAATACGTTCATTCCTCATTTTATCAATTCTTCTCACACCTAGCACGCCCCTAAGATTGTCCATCTCAGCACATACTTCTTATTCCAGACCATAGTCTTCACTACTAGCACAATAACCACTGGTTAACAACATACCTCACTTGCAGACCCTAGCGCACTCGAAGACTTATTAATGATCCTTTTACATTCACCAACGATTATATTGCACCAGCAGCCACCTTCCTGCCATTTCACAACTTTCCTACTACACTTCTGCATCATCCGTTCCCCTCATCCAACATATACCATACCCTAAATATTTAAACTCCAGCACCTGTTCTACTTGCTGCTCACCATCTAACTAACTTCACACTGAGGACTGGTCCTCACTCACAACCATAACCTTACTCTTATCTACGTTTACTTTCAAGCCCTCTTTTACACACTGGTGCCAAATCTCTCTTACCAATCCTCTCAAGACTCTCTTCAGATTCACCACCAGAACCAAATCATCCGCATATAATAGGCTAAGGTAGGGCATCCTCCATTCATCTTCATCATTCTAACACCAATTCCTGCCAACCCCCACCTTTAATTCTTTTCATAACCCCATCCAATACAACAAGATGAATAACAAGAAGAATAACACAACCCTGGTCTCACTCGCGCTAAATACTAAACTAACACCTTTTGACACCATTTATTCTTACAACGCCTCACTTATCCTCATACAGTACTTTTGATGTCCATCAGAAGCCTTTACCCACCAACACATATATCCTAACACCTGCCATAGAGCTTCTCTATTAAACCTTTTCATAGCCTGTTGCAAATCCATAAAAAAAGCTAAATACAATTATTCTTCTTCTCCTCATTTTTCTCAATCATTTTGTTTCAATGTAAGATTTGATCCACCCACAACCTCTACCACTCCTAAATGCACCTTAGTTCTTCACCAATCAGTCCTATCAGTCACTCAGCGCACTCTTGCGACCAAAAATACCAGCATATTATCTTCCCTACAACACTCAATAATTACTTCATTAATCATATTAATTTCTTACGAGATCCCGTATACTCCCTCTACCCTTATATAAGGTACTATTACAGCTCTCTCAATCCCTTCGAACTATACCCTCCATAGACCCTTTATTACACAACTTCCAAACCCAATCAATTACCATCTCGCCACCATTCTTGCAGCGCTTATGATACTATTATATACTATTTAGTATAATATTATTGACCTTATATATATATATAATAACGTATATATATATCTATATAATTATATATATGATATATATAATATTATATAATATAATAATATATATATATAATAGTTATATATAATTATATATCATTAGTATAATATATATATATTAGAACTTAAATAAATTTATTTTTATCAAAATGTTTTGATATATAAATTTAATACTAACCTATTATATATCCCCAACCCTAATTTTTCTATTGATTCACTCATAATAAATTATTATAAAAATAACAGTGTACTTTAGCTTTTGAGGTAAATTTCATAGCTTAAATTAATATAATTACTACTTTTGAATAGTAAGTGATAACCCTCCAAAAGGAGCTAAATGTTATAATGAACATCTTTCGCAGAAAATTAGGGCAGTACTATGTTATTTATATATAACAATATTGACGCGTACGTTAAATACAATACAGATAAATATGCACTATACTTTCAACAAAATATTATGAGTTATCACATCCTATTATTTCAAGTCATAAGGATTATTATATATGACTATATTTATATGATTGAGAAATTAGTGGATCAGTAATTAATTATATATTATAATAATTATAACAATATACCAGATAAATAATAATTAATATAATAAGTAATAATAATAATAATTAATTATATGAGGTTAAATATTTTACTTTTATATATACGCTAAATTGCGTGCTTCGATTTTTTAGGCCAATCGATTTAAGACATTTGGCGGATAGACTAGATTCCAGTGTTTGTGTGTACATAACTAGGCTCTACCGCTTTTCCCTGCGTTGCTTCCATGCGTAATCTTAAGGTGCATAGCAGTGTTTTGAGATATTTGTTCGCCATTTCTATCGTGAGAACCGCGGGTCTCTTGGTAATAAATTTATTCTCTTTGTTATTCATGCATGGTGGCAACTCTTAGGTGGCTCTTGCCCAAATCCGTCACTCCGTTCTTCGACCAGAGAAATCCGCACATTAACATCAGGCATTGAACAACTAAACAAAATAGATCTACCTAATTTGTGTTCCAAAGAATATGTGATGCACTCCCCACGAGTTGGGAACAAAGTGGGGAATCAAATGATGGAATTTGGATGATCTTCCCCAAATATAGAGGAATCGTTACGAATTGGGTCACTGTTGCATATTATCTAAAAAAGTATAGAACTTATTTATATCTTTTTGTCAACTACTGTTGTGCCATAGGAGAAGCCTATCCCTGTTATCTATAGCCCTTGAAAATATAAAAATGATATCCATATATGAGAATAACTGTGCTTTTTTATAGTTAATTCACGAAAGAGTATCTCAGACGTCTAACACCGACTGCAGGTACTCTCACTTAAAACTAATTAGACCTGTATTGCCGTGCATTGGTGGTGTGATTGTGACCAGATAGGTACCAACAGAACACATATATATCTTTGGTTCATTTGTAGCTCGCACGCAGGCCATTCGTTGATTTAAGCAGAATAACAACACAGTACGGATCTTTGACGCTCGCGAGTATATTTTGTTGATCTGCATCTTTCCTTAGCCGGTACTATCTATCTGCTCAATGATTGGTCAATCTCATCCTCCAAAAAATGATAAACTGGCGATGCGGCATTTTCTATGAACGTTTCAAGATCCGCAATGTAAACACATACTTTATGATTATTTTTATGTGAAAACTTGTGACCTTAGCTTACAGCTAGGTAGCACTACTTGATTTCAGATCTACCTTGCCTATACTCAATTTAATTTATATCTAAAAATAGTGCAAGTCCATGCTTATGAAGCTTTGACCCGCTTACGGGGAGGGTGCCATGTGGAGGCAAAGGTTTCTCCTTCAAAAAAACTATGCCACTAGTTCGATTTTCAAAACGGAGGGACATAGGCGCTTAATGAGAACCTAACCGGACCCCAGTAAATAGGCGTGATGAATTGTAGGAGTTAGTGGCACCCGTAAGGAAAGACCTTTCGAAAGCCAGGGCCGGGGATGGCGGCCGGGTCTGGGGCCAGAAGCATGCAGAACCGAGTGTGATAAGAAAAAGTGCATATTTCTTGAGATTGAATTATCTCCATGTATTTGGTCAGTTCCGATTTGGTCTTTTGAATTAAATACAGTTTAAAAGCGAGAACAATAAAATAGGCACCGTATGGACTATTAGATTCCACGCCCACCAGTTGTGGCTGTGATGCACAGCTCCACTCGAAACTGAGAAATATCTCTTTCCCTCTCAGCTGTGCAAGCTTGACTAAGGCTTTAATGTCTATTGCGCAACTCGCGAGGACAGGTAATACCGATGCAAAAACTTTGCAAAAAGCCTCGGGATAAATCGTGAATGCTGTTTGCTGTAAAGTAAGATGTCTAGTCGCTCTTTGAGTGTATGACAGAATATACCATCAAAGACGATTTCAACTCTGTGTGTACGGACGGTCTCCTGGCTTCTGCCCATTTCTTCCTTCATCCCAATGTACGGTACTCTCTCTTGTCGTGCCAACATATGGTGAAGGTTTCCCCTAATAGAGTAATTTGAAATCGTTGTTCTCTATCTTGATTATCCAATATTCAATTAGCATCTAGTCAATTAGCTGTGTCGCATTACAAGCTTTTACCTAGTTACTCATTTCCCTGAACCGATTATCTGATTGCGCACCAGGGATACTGGTAGTACTGATATAAGTGACATTATCAATACATATTTCAGGTACGTCTTGATTTACTGTGACATACTACAAATATATTTTTATCGACTGTGTTGCTTGCAGTTATGTATTCAAAACAAGCAAATTCAGACTGTATATATTCTAATTTTACTATTACTCCCAATTAATTTCCACTTTCTATGGTTAACGACTAAAACAATCATATACTGATCTAAATTTCCTCTAGATTGTTTTAGGATTTTTACTAGTGTATATGGCCTATTATAATGTTACTTATGCAATGTTAAATGAATGAAAGTAAATTATTAGTAAACATTTAACCTTTCTCTATGTCTTCAATAATAATGTATGACTCAGCAGCTTTTTCCTATGAGCTCAGAAATAATATCAAATTTTCTAGATAATACATTATTTTATAATTTTCCCAAACTCATTTTAAAAGTTATATATTCCTATATATATGAAAAGAAATTATTATATATATAATTGCATCTTATACACTAGCTCTATATATAAGTTATGATTTATCGTTGACATTTATTTTGTTTGTAGAAAATACACTATAATTAATAAATACAAACTAACATGTTACATATGTCTTGATAAATCGTTCGACGTTATTAAACAGATATAGATATGCATAAATGTTCAATCAGATTAGCATATATATTATATTATATGGTTATAATTTTATATTTTCATATTTCATATGTTCTAATAATAAATCTTTCTTATATAAAAATTGAAAAAGCTTATGTGACATTTTATTCTTACTCTCCTCATATATGATACATGTATTCTGCTTTATGTGATTTGCTGTATGACGTTTGTAGTCAAATTTTCGTATATGATAATTCGCCGAGTTCTTACCTCATATATAGCCATATATTTTTGCACCGAGAAGTGTCACTCAAAATATATGTTTAAATAATCTGTAATAACTCTTAAGTAACGTGAATCGGTCACCCTGGGGACGGGTGAGCCTTTTTATTTTTTGGCGACTTAGATAGTAAAATGATAATTTTTTTTAAAAAAAATGATCTCTAATTGTGTTATCAATGAAGGTTCCATACTTTCACCTTGATCATTCTGCAAGAGGGAAATAAATTTTTCTTACAGCTTTTTCTCATAATATCAGGACTATAAAGGTGTTAGAAAAATGGATATCGATTAGACTTATCAAACTTTTGATAAGAAACACGTTTGTATTATCTTTATGAGTTTTACATAGTGATTTATCTAGATAGCACACTAAACTTTACATAGTTTGTTTCTCGTGTGCATAAGCTCTTTTTCCGACATAGGTCATAATAAAACGTATCAGGACGATGGGGTTGCAACATTGATAGAAGCAGCTGATTTCTACTTCTCCATTAGTTCTACCTGGTGAATTCCTCATAAGTTCTTTTCTGTCTCTCATTTTCTTTTTCAGTTGGCGTATCCTGTTTTCTTCTTCGAATGGGCGTACCTTAATTTTCTTATGGTCGATCAATTGCAGTCCCAATTTAGACAATTTGTCTCTCAACATATTAAATAGCCATAACATCCCTTTATAATCCTCCCTCTTTGTCTATCTTAATTTATATTTACAAATACGTCAGAGGCCTCGATCAAGTATAATTGCATTCGTTAAGAGAGTACTGTCAGGGTGTGATTAATTCGTTGATTTGCTAGCGTTTTCCTCACTTCAAATTCTCAATCTCAATCCTAGTTGCATATTATCCTACGTCTCGTGTTTTTGTACGGTTTTGCCAACATTATAGTGTAATAGTGCATGAAAAGCTCCATCGATTATAAGTCTTTCTATCTAGACATCAATGATTCCTCAATAGTGTTGCTAAGAGAATTCCTTTAGCCTATTTTCCAATTGAATTACTAATGAAATTTTCCCTCCTTGATATTGCTAACCTTCTCCCCTTTCTTTTGATTGAAATGTAGCTTACTCTCAATCGATATTACGTAAATTCACAGATAAAAGGACATCTTGATGCTCACTCTGCGTATCCTCATCTTAGAATAGGATAGCTTTTATGTATCCTATCTCCAAATTTAGTTTGTATATTAATATTACACTCGAAATTAAGCAAATCGGTCTCATTATTTAGGACTGACAAAGGACGGTAAGAATACTTCTTTCAAACGCATGTCACTCTAGAGCTAACAAAAATTGTGTGTTTGAGGCGCGACTGCTCAGATCGTATAATTGATGTAATGCATATTAAAGCTGCTCTCAAAAGTGAAAACACTACACAAATAGACACTATATTAAACGTACTATACAATGCGTATTAATGATTATATAAATATATATAACATGAATACTGTTCTACTATATAGTGAACGTGTGAAAAATACACAACTTATCTATAATACGTCAAACTTACTTTAGTTATAAGCACACTACTGAGAGTATTTCAGCCAGTCACTCAATACGGGTAATTGTGTAACGCCATTATTATATATTCATTATTAATTAATACTTACAATAATTAAAATCGTTTGTTAACTACAGGATAATTAATGTACCTCTGTTTCATTTTTATTAAGTTTAGTTCATATGTGAAACAGAAAAATTATTATAAGTAATACGAGTATTTCTTTTCTCTCAACTGGCAATGTTAGTGACCTTTGGGTTATAGTCTACATTTATTATACAATTATTATATCCTAGATTGACCTGAATAACACTATTATTACCAGAGAGTCATTATACCTGAATTATTGAGATACCTTAAATTTAGACAGGTTGGGAGTATATAATTGAAAATTATATTTTATATTTTTGGAAAATCCATATAAACATATAAAAGGGTGATCAGTGAACGCCCGGAGAGTGAATCATCCCCTTTCGTCCGTTTTATTGTTTGTTTAAGTATTTTGGATTATATATTATAATACTGTTTAGATTTTGAGATTTGACAGAAAACCATGTTATTGGTGAAAATTAAGTATTATATATCTATATAATTTATTTTTATAATATGGTCATTTTACACCATCATGATCCATTTCTTATCAACTCTTGAACAGAAAATGACGGTTCTATTGGTGAAAAATATAATATTAGGCTAATTACCACTGATAATTTCATTAATTTAACTTGAATATATATATATATATTACAATATGATATTAGTATATTTTAAGTTAATTTTATATTTAAGTTTATCTAGAAGTTATATCTGCGCTATTTGTTAGTTAGGTAGTTATAAATATATACAACCACATCTTATTGTCTGAAATGTAAAATTAAAACACCAATAAGATTCCATAGTATATATATGAATAGTTTAATAGATATCTTATAGTTCACAAACTAGAAAAATTCAAAATGTAACCTAAGGCACATTTTTGAATGTTATTACAAGACATCTTTTATATATGAACTTTTCAAATACTTTATATTATTTGCGTCACAGTCACTTGAAAGATTTGAAGTGTTCGTGTTTATTGGATTTTTTATTCAAATTTTCATATATAAACATACATGTAAGTTTTGTTATATATTGTAATTATGGAATTAAGTTTAAAAAAAAAAAAAAAAAAATTATATATTAAAATCTCATTTTAGTTCTTGTCTGTTGAAGTTGAATATTTTACAAGCAAAATATTATCAATTTTTGGCGGGAAAAATTGAAATAATTTTGTGCATATACATTGAATAGGAACAAAAGATAATCACATAATATGATATGAAATATTATATTATAATATATTATAGTATAAACCACACTCTATATTACAAATATATATGATATAATTTGTCATAAAACTATTAAAATTAAACATCAGATTATAAAGGTTATACCAGAATTTCATTTTAAAAAAAAGAAAATACTTTTATATCGTAAACTTTTCTTTTTAAAACATTTGATCACTATAAACACTTCACGACCCAAAAGCGGAGCCTTTATATACTAAAATGAACCTGCCGTAATGGGTTGCGTCTAGGGACTAAAATTTGTCCCTGTTATTCAGTAGATGAAGTGGTCTTCTGTGAAGACGAATCAACAACTGAACGAGAAATCATCTGAGGAGTCGGAGGGAGTATAACAGGCTTAAGACGACTAATTAAAACGACATCTGTTTATCCATCAGGAAGTTGTATCTTGTAGCATCGATCCATTCTTTGAAGAACCTTATAAGGGCCAGAATAAGGTACCTCAGGTTTTTCCGAATGCAATCTACTCGAAGAAAGACCTGAGAATAGGTTTGAAGTTCGGCAGGAATGTATGATGATGTATTGGAGGAATGAAAAGGTGGTAGCTGCTGTCGAAAATCTAATTGTTTCATATGAGCCATAAATTTCCTCATGAAGTCTTTGCATGAAGCCCTCTATTTAGGTAATTGAAGAAGTTCTAAAGGATAAAGAGGTGTTTTTCCAGTTACAGCTTGAAGAGGAGAGTATCGAAAGTCATCGGGAGTGCAACGAATCCTTAGCATGATGACTGGAAGGTAGAGTAACCATGCCATGATAACACTCTTCAGAGATCTATGAAATCTTTCGACATGACCATTTGCTGAAGCGCGATAAGTTCTTGTCCGGAGTCGATGAAATTAAATCAATTTTGATAGTTTAGTGAAAATTCTCCTTCAAACTGAGGTCCCCTATAGGAGATTGCATAAAGAGGAATTCCAAATCTTGATATCCATTGCATGAAGGCAAATGCGACAGATTTTGAAGTTGTATTCACGAGAGGGATTGCTTCCGTAAACTTAGTGTTCTTGTCGATGCAGATGAGAAGATATCTGAAGACTGTAGCTGAAGTATCGGTAAAGGAGGATGGAGATAATGGTTACACGATGTCGATATGTACTGTTTCAAATCGCTGTGACGGTATTTCATGTGAGCAATAGGTGGCTTAGTGCGACGCTGAATTTTTGATAGTTGGCATTATTGACAAGAGCGAACAAAAATTCTAATTTCACGACCCATATTAGGCCAGAAATACGTAGTCTCGATGAAACGAAGAGAAGCTTTTTTTCATGATGAGACATCTGATGAAAATTATTGAACATTTGTTCAGAACAGGGTTTTGGCAAAAATGGTCTAGGAAAACCTGATGAGGTATCACACCATATTTGAAGATTATCTTGTTATGGGTAAGAATGAAGGCGAGACTGAAAAATGGTAGTTTCTTCATCTGTTGATTGAAGACGAGCGATATCAGGTAAATCGATGACATCTACTGTTACTGAGGAGATTCGGGAAAAAGCACCGCCACAATGTTATTGCTTCTCTAAGGCAGGTCATTGAAGAGACATATTCTGTTAAGACAGAAAGATGATGTTGCTGCCGATCACATCTTGCTTAATTCCTACTGTAGAAAGCTGAAACAAAAGGTTTGTGATCGGTGCACAAGATAATATTTCTTCCATCTAACATATGCTTGAAATGAAGAACAGAATATCAGGCTGCTAGAAGTTCAAGGTCGAATGCTGAATATTTACATTGTTGTTCCGATATCCTTTTGCTGTAGAAATCTATTGGTACTGGCTGTCCATCAACCATTTGATGGAGGGCTGCTCCTATAGATGTCTGACTACTATCTGTTACAAGTTGAAGATGGGTTACATTTGGAAGAGCAAATGGAAGAGTTGTAGCTTTTTGAAGTCCAGGTAAAAGGTTTATCATTTGGATGGTGTTTTACTTTTTCCGATAAAGGTAAGATTAGTCTTGTAAAACAAGGAATAAAACGTAGTAAGGATCCTATCATTCCCAAGAATTTTCTAAGTACTGTTGAGTCTCGAGTAGGAGGGTAATTGGAAATTTCGGACTTCTTTTCTGAAGGAGGAAAAATTCCATCTGAAGAAATATGGTGTCCCAAATAGGTGAGAGATAACTTGAAGATTCCACATTTTTCTAAGGATATTTTGAAGTAATTTTCTTGAAGAAGCTTGAAAACTATCTTGAGATGTTCGTTATCCTGTTCTGGAGATGAAAAAAAAATTACCAAGTCATCTAGGTATATGTAAATAAATTGAAAATTTCTAAAAATAGAGTCCATTATTCGTTGAAAAGTAGGTCCAGCATTTTTCAAACCAAATGGCATAGAAACGTATTCAAAGAGTCCGAAAGGAGTTGTTATTGCTGTTTTTTCAATGTCCTCAGGTCGTATCGGAATTTTATGGTATGCCCTCTAAAAGTCTATTTTAATGAAGATTGTTATTTCACGAAGACGTTGTGAGAGACCTTGAATGTGAGGAAATGGATACCCATCTCGTTTGGTTATGGCATTTAAAGATCTGTAATCACTACAAGGCCTCCACGATCCTGGGGGTTTCTTTTGCACAAGATGGAGCGGAGACGCCCAGTAAGACTTGGAATGGCGAATGATTCCATTCTTCAAGAGAGTATCCAATTTATCTTTAGGAAGACGACGAGGTCTTGCAAACACAGAAGATGAATCACCAGTCTCAATGCAATGAACATTTACTCGTGGGTTAAATTTGATGTTTGTTAAGTTGATAGGTGATGTTCAAAAAGGAAGTTCCTGATGCAAAGATGGTATATTAGAGTCTTCAATGTTGGCGTTAATTTGTAGCGAAGGAACTTTTTTGAAAGAGACTTGAAGAGGTGCTAGAAGGGAAGTATATGTGTCTTGTAGAATTTTATTTCCGCATCCGATAATTAAATTGTAATGGTACAGAAAATCCATACCCAGTATTGGCATTGCGATATTGGCTACTATGAAAATCTAACAAAATTCTTGACGAAGCTTCTTGATTGTTCTTATGTCGCTATTTCACCATGACACTTGATAGGAGAACCATTAGCTGCGGAGCAATTGACGCTTGTGAAAAACAGGGGACATGTTGGTTACCATTGAAGAAGGTAGGCTTGACACTGAAGCTCCGGAATCCAGGAGGAAGAGAGTATTTTTTTTTATCAAAAAAGTTCGCACCTCACTGGCATAGCCCTATTCTAGGAGGGAACTTCTCTAGGTAATTGATACCTAGAATCCGAACGGGAGATCGAACCCAGGCCTTTTGGAGATCAGATCCCCAAGGAAATTTTCATAAATGTTATATATACTTTTAAAGTTTTAGATTTCTAATGTCAACAAGGTAAAAATTTGTGAAAAGCATTCCGCCACCTACCCCTTAAATGTTTACCACCATACGCCTATATATATATATATATATATATATATATATATATATATATATATATATATATATATATATATATATATATATATATATATATATATATATATATATATATATATATATATATATATCAAGGGATACCACCACTCACGGGCAGAGCCCTTTTCAATGAGGGGGTAGAAAAATTGAACCTCCCAAACCTAAATCTAACGCATATCTGTCATGTGAGCGCAATAGAGGTTTGGGAAGATTAAATGCGGAAAAACAGATGATGTTAAAGTTCAAGCAGAGAAGATGTGGTTGGAAAGAAGAAATAACCACCACGAGCAAGTCTGGGGTCTCAATATTCACACAAAATTCATGTATGGGAAGTACAGAGGCGGTAGAATGCGAGAGGTCAACTCCCTCGAGCAACTACCGTTGTAATACCTGTAGAAAAGAGATAGTGCGCAGCTTTACGTAGCAGAGATAAAGGTTCAATGAAATTTGAAAGAAGGGGTCAGTTTATTTGTAATTTAATTTACCTTATTCAGATGGACATTGTAACTTTTAATAAAGGATATATATACATGGGCATAGGGGTAGTTTGAGGGTTTGATTCAGGAATATTATATATACTATAAATTTTTAAAATTTTAGTTTTCTAAGGTCAACATAATATATATATATATATATATATATATATATATATATATATATATATATATATATATATATATATATATATATATATATATATATATATATATATATATATATATTTATAGTGATGCAGGTAACATCCGCATCCGCATCCGCATCCGCGGAACATCCGCACATTATTAAAGATCCGCATCCGCATCCGCATCCGCGCTTTGCCCTGCGGATGTTGCGCGGATGTTTATTATCGAGATTTGATAAAGAATTTTATAATAAAAATACTTAAGATGAATCTGAAAATGGAAATGAAAATGAAAATTAGTTGAAGGAAATTCAAAAACAGCTTTATATTCCATATCTTACTGTTATCAAAGACGTTCCAACTCGCTGAAATAGTACACTTCATATGATGGAAAGAATGGTATTGCTCAAAGAACCTCTTGCTTTGTAAGTCAGTTCGCATTCCAAAGTTAACATTCTTATTAGTGTGGAAAATGACATCATATCACACTGCATTAAGCTATTGAAACCATTTGAAGAAATTACAAAAAAAAAAAAAAAAAAAAAAAAAAATCAGCGTCTCTACAGTCTCCGATGTGATACCATTAATCTCAACGCTAAGGAAGCATTTTGAACCATCTTCAAATGAAAATGATGATGGTTTAAAAAGAATGAAAGATGCAATAAAACTAGAGCTAAAAAAACGCTTTGGTTCTGTGGAAATTAATGACCTTCATACTATTGCAACTTACTTAGATCCCCGTTATAAAGGCAAGTTTTTTTGTAACACAATATTAGAACAAATTAAATCGTCACGTTGGGTTGCAGTTGAAAAACTATATCGCTATTAAAAAAATGAAATCTACAGAACCAACACCTTCTACAAGTGAATCAATAACAGATTCACTGGAAGAATTTCTACAGTCCAGTAGTGATGAAGAAACACACGCATTACCAAAAGATATAGTGCAAATGATTGAAAATTATCACCATGAAAAACCACTAGATACAAATGATGATCCAATCAGTTAGTGGAAAGTTAATCAAGATGTTTACGCACGCTGAGTACACTTGCAAGGAAATACTTGCCCTGTCCCAAAACTAGTGTTCCAAGTGAGACAGTACTCAGCAATGCTGGGCTAATATATGATGAAAAGAGAAACAGACTCTCAGTAGAAAAGACAGAAAAATTGAAGTTTCTCGAGCACAACCTTCCTATATTTGAATTTCAATACTAGTGCAAAAAGTATATAAAACATTGTAAAATCTCTTTCAATAAGGGAGGAGGCTGGGGAAATTTAAGAGGTTGGTGGGGTGCATTTAAGTTGGGTCCCCGTCCCGCACCCTGATAACACAACTATCATATTAGATTGTGGATAAAACTGGAAATATATATATATATATATATATATATATATATATATATATATATATAGATTGTTGTTAAAACTCGAAATGTATATCTAGAAATGTATATATATATATATATATATATATCAAACATCCACATCCACATCCGCATCCGCATCCGCATCCGCATCCGCGGATGCGAAAAAAATGACATCTGCTGCATCACTAATATATATATATATATATATATATATATATATATATATATATATATATATATATATATATATATATATATATATATATATATATATATATATATATATATATATATATATATGGACAAACTGAACATTTCGTCTGACCGAAAAAATCTATGTTCCCAAACGATATATTTCAAAATATGTATATCAACTGTACCTATTATAAATCCCCATTCCAATGCTTTATTTTGATGCAGCAATTTTTTCACTACTCTTTAAGAACTTGTAGGGATAGGATGTGTTTGTGTCAGTGCAATTAATTTTAAATATGAATATTTATATATTATTTGAAATTTAAAATAACTACAACGTATAATTTATACTTTATACTAACGTTATAAATTACTTTGACAAAAAATTAAAGGGCAAATGAACATTTACTATATTTTTTAAATTTAAGACGTAACAACTGTTGTTTACATCAATATATATATATATATATATATATATATATATATATATATATATATATATATATATATATATATATATATATATATATATATATATATATTCTTACTATATATATATATATATTTCATATATTATAATAGGTGATGTTTTAATACATTTCTTTAATTTTGTAGGTCAAATATAAAAAGATTCCTAAAGATGACAGATTTGAACATTTCCTAGAAGGTATAGCAAGGAATTATCCATAAGTCGTGAGTTGATTATTTATTAAACTTAAATATTGTTAAATGTTTACTTAAAGACAAACTATCTAGGTTAGGTTGCATTGCTGTGCAACGTGAATCCATCTCGGTTAGGTTGCATTGCTGTGCAACGTGTATCCATCTGGTGGGTTGCATTGCTTTGTGCAACGTGTATAGGATAGGTTCAACTGTATCCCCTTTTTAGTTTAGGTTAGGATAAAGTATTGGGGTTAGGTAGACATAGATTAAATATAATATATATATATATATATATATATATATATATATATATATATATATATATATATATATATATATATATATATATATATATATATATATCGATACTCTATATCGATATCGATATCGATATATCGAATATCAAAGGTCAGAAGAAGGTTCAGTTTTACATTTATATATATATAATTATATATATATATATATATATATTATATATATATATATATATATATATATATATATATATATATATATATATATATATATGTGTGATGATGTGTGTGTGTGTGTGTAGGTGTGTGTGTGTGTGTGTGTGTGCGTGTTTGTGTGTTTGTGAGTGCGTTTTAATGTAAGCGCTTTATTTATATTAATGCTTAAGCGAATGAGCTATATGATGAATAGAGGAAAGATCTGCGAAAATTAAAATGAGTTGAAGCAAAACGTTTTGCAAAGGAGGAAAGAGGAGGAGATGGAGGGGAAGAAGGAGGAGGAGGAGGAAGAAGAAGAGGAGAAGGTGGAGAAGGAGCCGAAAAGGCGAGTTGGTTGGTGCTCCTCTTAGATGAATAAATAATAAATCCTGTGCCTCTGTATGCAAATTACCTGCGATGCCGGAGATCCCTCACCACTTAGGCAGATAATCAAAAGAGGGAACTCTTTGTGTCTACCTGAGCCAAGGTGCGACATACTCACACACACGAGAGGGGAAACGAGGATGCAGATTGCTCCGAGGGGACTTGAATACGCTTTTAATTGCTTGCCTCGTCGATTCTATTTTGTGACGAAATATTCATGGCTGACAGATTAAAAGAAAAAAAAAACAGTTCGAGTCTCAGGATTCTCATTTGCTTGTTTATTTTTGCTTACTCTCTCTCTCTCTCTCTCTCTCTCTCTCTCTCTCTCTCTCTCTCTCTCTCTATTTTTATTTATTTATTTATATATATATTCTTTGTCAAAGCGTTCATTTATTTATAAGTTTTAAGACTTTTAAGTTTTTAACGCACTTAATTTCTTTTAATCATAATAATGTTTCATAACAAATTTGTTCCTTGTATTTATTGCATCTTTGGACGGATCTCTTTAATTTTTTGGCATATATATATATATATATATATATATATATATATTTTATATATATATATATATATATATATATATATATATATATATATATATATATATATATATATATATATATATATATAAATAACCTTATTAATTAAACTGACCCCAGCCGATTTTCAAAACTTGAAGGGAAGGTCTGAAATGAACTTTAAATAATGAAAACCATAAAAATAAAAATTGAGAAATGTTTCATATGCAGGGCACACGAACATTTATTTATTTGTTCCCTTACCCCCCGACCCGTGAGAGGTGGAGAAATATTTTTCAACATCATAAAAATAATAATTTACAAAAATATTAAAAATGAATCATCTGTCACTAAGATCTAGTTTTGCATTTTATAAATAATCAAATTAGGACAAGTTACAACTTTCTTCAATGTCATTTCTCGAATTATTTTTTTTTTCTTTAAAATTTATTTGAAGCATTTCATACAAGTTTCATGAAAATTATAGCTGGGGGTGGTATTATTTAATAAGGCCTCTCTCCTTCAAACATTTTTTCCAGGCGTTTTCTCCAGTTTTTTTTTTATGTTTTATTATTTAAATCTCATTTTAAACCTTTCAAGTATCATGAAAAATAGCTGGAAGCGGTTTAATTAATAAAAATATATATATATATATATATATATATATATATATATATATATATATATATATATATATATATATATATATAATACTTATATATAATATATATATATATATATATATATATATATATATATATATATATATATATATAAATTACATTTTAAAATAATGAACCGATTTTATTATATGCTTAATAAAATCGTGTTAAAATTAATAAGAACCAACTCATAAAATCAAATACTCGTAAATGCTCAAAGTCAATTATTCATATTCTCCCTGAAAAAGAAGATTTCCGGTAAAGCACCCACTTCCAGACGACGATTACGAAAGTCATCAACTCCAATCTAAAAACGAAAGCAAGATTTAGCCAACTCCTACCCGATTTTTCTATAGTTCCTCAAATCACATCAATAATATAAGAGACCTCTTTTCCATATTTTTCACATTTCAAATTTGGCAGTCTGCACTTCACAAGAAATGGCAATATTTATTTCGTATATTAGTGCTTTTAATATTATTCTAATATTTATATATTTCATTTCTATATGATGTAATTTATTTTTCATTTATTTTCTTTTTGTGTTTTTTTTCAAAAATGTTCGATTATTATTATTATTATTATTATTATTATTATTATTATTATTATTATTATTATTATTATTATTATTATTATTATTATTATTATTATTATTATTAATATTATTATTATTATTATTATTATTATTATTATTATTATTATTATTATTATTATTATTATTATTATTATTATTATTATTATTATTATTATTATTATTATTATTATTATTATTATTATTATTATTATTATTATTATTATTATTATTATTATTATTATTATTATTATTATTATTATTATTATTATTGTGAATGTCATGCTTTAATATATATTATATATTCCATTTTTGTTTTGTTTTTTAAATTTTATTCTATTTAATATATTTATTTTAAATTTCATCCTACTTGATGTGTGATTTAATTTACATTTTTAATATAATATATGATTCAATTTCATTTTTCTTAATGATTTTGCTCTATATTTGGTTTCAATTTTAATCATTATTATTTTGCAATTTCTATTTATACACTATTTTCTTTATGTCTTTTTACAGATAGAATCGTGACTTTAATTTTGAGATTTGCCCTTTTTTCTGTTACTTTAATCTCTCGTCTGAGATTTGAATTACATTTATTATGGTACTTTGCTTAAGATTACATTTAACATTATATTATTGTCTGATTTCATTTTACCTTGAATCTCTTTCATCATTTTATATTAGTGGATAAGAGAATCTGGAACACTAAGCTTTCGTTGCAAAGTTATTTTCATTTTGAAGTAGGATAATTAAAGATATAACCACAAGGCTTTTTATATATTATCCTTCATTAAACCTACATCTTATTATATTTTTAAATTACTAGAAATATACTGTTTTATTGGCAAGACTTGCTTGTTGATTCTTGCTCACTATAATATTAAAGTTATTTTAACTTTCATCCCGAATGAGGAATCCCACACACATCAGAAGCACACTCATAACTCTAAACCTCTATCTTTCTACACATAAATCTCCGTAATCCAAAGGGAAAATCTCAATCGAAGAAAGGAATCATACTTCTCGGACTGCAGGAAGAACCTGAGAAACAAGGAATCACAACTCTCGAACCGTTGGAAAAGCAAATTGGACATAGGAAAAACAAAGCAGAAGCAGCAGAATTAGGATAGAGATAAATGTAACAAATCACGGAAAACCGTGCGGAAAAAAAATACTTTTATTCCATACGTGCGAAAAATTCTGTTGTTTTTTTTTTTGAAGTTGAAACATTTTTAAAACATTTTTAAAAAATTTGATTAGACTTAAACAAAATTTTAAATCTAAGTAATTTAAACCAAATTTTATTTTTACTAGTTATCTTATTTTTTATTTTTATTTTTAGGTCGTACGAAAATTTTAGTGCAAAAGAATTTTTTGCATGTCTTGTGATTTTTTTTTGAAAATTTTTTAGCATTTATTTTCTTGCGATATTTTTTGATATTTTTTCTTACACTTTCTTACTATTTTATATATTTTTTTCGTGCATAAAATCTTTTGAAGTTAAAAATATTTTTTTTTGACGCACACAGGTGAATTTTTTTTAGACCTAAAATTTATAATATATATATATATATATATATATTATATATATATACTATTATATATATATATATATATATATATATATAATATTATATTATATGTATATATATATATATATATATATATATATATATATATATATATATATTTTGATTGATAGAAATTTTTTGTAATTTGTATTGAAAATGAATACCACTACTACCACTACTTCTACCACCACCATTACAACCACTACTGTAACTACTCTCAACATAATTCCTATTTCACCGACACATACGCATGAAATCAACAACAATGCTACTTCACTCTCATATCTTACGTCTTCAATAAATACTCCACTACCGCACAACACTGCACCTCTTACAAAGGTCTCCACACCCTTCTATGCATCTTGCACCATTTGTTGCACATCCCGCACCACACGTCACTCACTATGCACCACATGCCACTCAAATTGCATCTTATTCTGCATCATCAACTTCTTATCCTCCACCATTTGCACAGCATACTGTACCTGCTATGTCTTTCACTTTTCTACATAGTTCATATGTTACACAACCTGCTGCGTATGCCAATATTTCCGCGCCATATACCGCACCGCCTGCGAATAACGCTCTACGCCAAGCATTGCTACCTACACCCAAAACGCTGTACTCTGTTCCATCCGTTCATGCTTAGTGCTTACACAACAGAAATTAATGCTACACCTGCCGCGTCTACTGCCCCCACAGCATACACCGCACCCACTGCCCTCAATATAGAAAGAATCCTCTATTGAAGAACAGTTATTTCAATTTTACAAGAATTTGAGAAAGACACATGGATTGGTATTGCTCCTGACGAAGGAAACATTGAATCAGATGCTCCAAAACCTTCGACCTACCCGAGGTACGTTGACAACTAGATAGGATCAGCTAGATTTATGATTACAAGCAAATAAAAATTTTGAGGATTTCAAGCACGCTTCTTGAGCTTCCTAAGAGCAGTCACCACTGCCTCATGCTTTGCTTCATTCCAAAAATTCAAGACTGTAACTTGGACAAATGATATGGTATTGCAAGTGCTCATCTCATATCTCCAATGAAGATTAGAAGAATTTACCAGAAGCGCTAAATCACAATTTGGGGTCCACTTCTCGGAAGTTCAAAAGAAACTATTGATCTTGGCCTACATTTACAGAAACACTCCTGAATCTTACTCTAGCAGAATAGTGGAATACTTTGATATCAGGAGGTCACTACTAGAACAGATACAGATGCACCTAACCAAAACAAGTAACGTCCTGAACTACCCTTTCAAAAACTATACTCAACAACTTCCAATAGTTGCCTGAGTCCAGGCACATCATGCAACTCACCGGAATCATCCCAACACATAAGCTGTTAATTGGAAAACCCACAAATCAAATATAGTCAACCTCCAGATATCAAGCCAATCCTACTTATGCGCCTGCTTGCTACAATTGCGAAAGTTATGGACGCACAACAAATGACTGCCTCTACGATCCATTTTGTTCTTCTTGCCTGAAATATCACCAACGTGGAACAACGCGAACCTGCGCAAAAACAATATCGGAGAGAACTTCGCCACAAGCTTTACAAAGAATAAAGGTCATTTCCTCAGACAAAGGGAACCACTATTTTCCAAGATACAGTAGAGAAGAAAATAATAACAGAAATGACAACCACAATAACAGAAATTTTGCCAAGCAGAGAAGAAGTGGAAACAATCCAAGAAAGACCAATTGGCCTCATTCACATTTTACGCCGTACAAAGGAACCCAAGCACACTTCCCAATCAACCTCATCAGGCATATTATCCTCACTACCCTAAGCAACATAACCACAACCACAAATAGCATATATAGACGAATCTGCCATTTCACAAGAACCATCAATTCCTAGCACAAA